>PVLC010003689.1:0-93973 GCA_004027655.1 Graphiurus murinus
TCTCTCTCTCTCTCTCTCTCTCTCTCTCTCCCTCCCTCCCTCCCTCCCTCCCTCCTCCCCCTCTTTCTTTTTGTGGTATGAGGGATTGAACCCAGAGCTATTCTACCTCTGAGCTACACCCCCAGCTGTTGTGGGATAACCCGGTCCCACTCGTGGGTCCTTGGCATCCGTGATAAAAAGAATTTTAACACATGCCATTTAGGAGCAAAAAGTAGGAATTTATTTAGGAAAATAAGGGAAAGGGGAGAGAAACAGGTGAGCGGACATCTTCCTGTCCAGATGCGCTTCCCAGGTCCCAAAGAGGCCGAGGCGTGGTTAACTCCTTCCTTTATAGGCTTTTAAGAGAGGTGGACACAGAAGAAGTCTGGACCTCCTCCTTCTTCAGGTATTGGTGGGCGACAGGTAGGCGGCCCAAATTGAGTCCTTCCTCTTTCTCAGGTTTCAAGATGGGTCTGCCCTTGGCTGTAAATTTCCGGTGTCCTTTGTCCTGGCTCTTAGGTGGGGGCAGGGCCTAAGGAACTTCCAAAGGTGGAATGGAGGCTGCCACGCTTCAGTTTTAGGTGTTTATATTAAAGTGATATCTGTATTTTTCCTTCCCATTTGTCTCCTTCCTGCCTACTTATTTCTTCTATCCTACATCACAGCCTTATGTTATTTTTTAAAACAAGATCTCACTAAGTTGCTGAGGGTCTTGCTAAGTTGCTGAGGCTGACCTTGAAACTTTGGTCTTCCTGTCTCAGTCTCTTAAGTACTGGAAATACAGGCATGCACCACCACCATCAGCTAGTCAGCTACTAAACCTCCAGTTTTGAAGGGGAAGCTTTCTTTGCATCCTTATGCCTCTCAGTCTTGTTTCCCCCTGCTGGTAATTCTCAGTGAGTCTATGTTAAGGGCTTCCCCTCCCTCCCCAACCTAGGGCCAAAAAACTGATGATCACAGCACAGCTGCCTGCTGACCCGGTGCAGCAATATTGCTGTGGGGACCAAGAGAGGAAAATTCAGGGGCCTTTGACTCCCAGAGCAGTCAGTCAGCTCAGACAAGATCTTGTCAAGGTGGCTCCCTATTACAGCACCATGAGAATATGCTGGGAAGCAAAGAGAACCTCTCCAGAGCCAGTTTGGATTCTGATCCTAGCTCTATTGTCTTTTTAAACTGTATTTCTGCAAGGTACCAACTCCGGTGACAGAGGCATTCCCTGGGACTCTCCCTCTTTCATCTCTGTCCCAGTCGCTGCTGTGCTAGCCTGTGATCAGCGCCAGGGCACTCCATTTCACCTTCTGTTCTGCCGTCCAAGGCTCTGGGTTTTCTCCAAGTCTCTGTCCACTATTGAACTTCAGAGGTCTCCCCTAGACCCCATCTTGATATGCTCTCCAGTTTGATCTTTTTTTTCCTTTTTTTTTTTTTTTTTTTTTTTTTTTTTTTTTTTTTTTTGTCTTTGTGATGCTGAGGATTGAACCCAGGTCCCTGAGCATACTAGGCAAGCACTCTTCCACTAATTAATTATACCCCCAGCCTCTCCAGTTGTTCTGATTCTATCGTGTGGAGATGTAGGCAAGTGTTGGGAGCCTCCAGTCTGCCATCTCCGAGCTTCCTCTTCTGTCTACTGTCTATCTTAACATTTTTTTTGCTTACTTACTTACTTGCTTCTTTAATAAACAATAGAAATTTATAGTACTTGGGAGGTTGATACCGGAGGATCACGTGTTCAAGCCAGTCTCAGCAACTTAATGAGACCCTGTTTCAAAATAAAATAATAGAGCCGAGTGTGGTGGCACACACTTGTAATCCCAGTACTTGGGAGGCTGAGACAGGAGGATTGCAGGTTAGAGGACAGCCTCAGCAAGTAGTGAGACTCATCAACCTGGTGAGACCCTGTTTCCAAATAAGAAATAAAATTGGACTGCAGGCGTAACTCAAAGGTAGAATGCCTCTGGGTTCAATCCCCAGTACCACAATAAATAAATAAATAAATAAATAAATAAATAAATAAATAAATAAATAAATAGTAATAAAAGAGGCTGGGGATGGAGCTCAGAGGCAAAATGTCCATAGGTTCAATTCTCAGTACAAAAAAAAATTTTTTTTTTGGCTAGACAGTCTAACATGAATTTGCTATGGATTCAATTTCTGGATTTCTGGTGAGAGCCCATCTTGCTGTGTCCTCACAGGTTTGGAGGCCTTGCTATTTCTTTTTTCTTTTTTTTGGTATTGGTTATTGAACACAGGGGTGTTCTACCTCTGAGCTATACCTCTAGTCCCCCCTCCCTTTTAATTTTGAAACAGGGTCTCACTAAGCTGCTGAGGATCTCATTAAATTGCTGAGGCTAGCCTCAAATCCTAGATCCTCTGGTCTCAGCCTCTCAAGTACTGAGATTACATGCATGCACCACCACTCCTGGTGAGGCCTTGCCTTGTGGATGTTTTCAAATGTTTACTAGCACTCACTTTATCAGAATATGCCACCACCCTATACATCATGCATACTAGTGCAGAGATTCCATAATTTAAGTCAGTGGTTTAGATTTCTTTACAAACTGTATAATTCAAAATTATTCTACCAAGTTCCTTTGTAATAAATACGATTATAGTATACTTGAGTAGCAGTTGTTCCTAAATAGGTACTAGATGAAAAGGGGAAAAGTCTCCATTTTCTAGACATGCTGAGCATGTCTAGAACCCACTTTAGGGAAATGGAAGTTTGAGAAGGACTTGAAAAATGTCCACAGGAAACAGGCTGTGCTTTCAGTCCCTACTCCTTGTCTTGTCTTTCTTTGGTGGAGTCACCTTTCTATTCTGTCCTATGTTTCGTTTCCTGGACTATTGATTATTGTAATTCCTTGTTGTGATTTACATATTAAAACAATTGCACCAATATACAAAATTTTCTAGAATGCAAATTTCCCAAGGGCAGAGTCTTTAACAGTATCTGGTACATGGTAAGTGCGTAAGCAATCGATGTTGATTGAATTAATGCTTGTGTAGGAAACTAAAAAATACATAAAAGGAACATGAAAAAACTACCTCTTTTACAAACCAGAAGTTTCTGTCTGATCCTACCATGTAGGTAACTCATGTACATTTTAGTGAATATCCTACTAGACACATAAATGCATATCTAGATAGAAGTATACAAAATGTCCTGAAATTACAAGCACCAAATTCAGGTGCCTTCTGAGGGTGGAGAGAAGGAAAGAGGATGTGACTGAGGAAGAAGATACAGAGAAGCCAGGCATGGTGTGGACCCCTGTAATCCCAATACTTGAGAGGCTTAGACAAAAGAACACAGGTTTGAGGCCAACCTCACCAATTTAGTCAGACCCTCAGCAACTTAGACCCTGTGTCAAAGTAAAAAATAAAAATGACTGGAGGTATATCTGAGGTGAATCCCCTTCCTCATGGGTTTACTCCCTAGTATAAAGAGAGAGGGAGAGGGAGAGGGAGAGAGAGAATAGAGAGTATTAGCAATAATCTAGTTCCTAAATTGGATCGTGAGTATGTGGGTGTTTTACTATATCATTCATTGTCTTTTTGTGTATCTGAATTCATATTATATTAACAATATTTGCAGATTTTTAAACATATACAAAGCTCTGTGTGTGTGTGTGTGTGTGTGTGTGTGTGTGTGTGTGTGTGTGTTACTGGGAATTGAACCCAGGGGCATTCTACCTCTGAGCAACACTCCCAGCCCTTTTTATTTTTTTTTTTTATTTTTATTTTTTTTTTTTGTGGTACTGGGGATTGAACTCAGAGGCATTCTACCTCCAAGCTACACCACCAGCCCTATTTTTTATTCTTTATTTTGAAACCGAGTCTCACTAAGTTGCGGAGTGCCTCACTGGGTAGCTGAGGCTGGCCGCGAACCCGGATCCTCTGGTCTCAGCCTCCCGAATGCTGGGATTACAAGCGTGCGCCACCACGCCCGGCCCTTTTTATTTTTTATTATTTATTTATTTATTGCGGTACTGGGGATTGAATCCAGGGGTATTCTACCTCCCAGCTACACCCCCAGTCCTATTTTTTTTTCTTTATTTTGAAACAGGGTCTTACAAAGTTGCGGAGGACCTCACTAAGTAGCTGAGGCTGGCCGTGAACCCGGATCCTCCAGTCTCAGCCTTCCAAGTACTGAAATTACAAGCATATGCTACCACTCCCGGCTTTTATTTTTTAATTTGAAGCAAGGTCTTACTAAGTTACTTGTACCTCCCCTCAAAAAATTTCAACAACATAGAACTACAATGTATGAAATATAGATTAGTTGACCACTTCTCTATTTGGGGATATTTATTTGATAAATAATTTTGAGTGCCTTTGGGATATACCATTTGGGTTGCTACCACTTTTTAAAAATTATTGTAAATGTAGTCCTTTTTAATGATTCAAGTGTTAAGGGGCTTGATTTACTTATATTGAGAGTGAAGTGTGGGATTAAGGTATACTGACTACCTAAGTATTTAACCAAAGAAAAGAATGTCATTATCCTCTCCCAACCTGGTCATACACTGAAATGTTGATTTCTCTACAGCCTGACATTCAGAAGCCCAGAGGCTGCTCGTGTAGCTACTGGGGGAGCTGGTCTCTTTCACCAGGATAGAGTTGTCTTGCCTACTGCTCAGTACAATTGTCATGTACCTTTTCTTGCTTTGCATCTAACTTCTGTTCCCCAACAAGAAAGGAGAAAGGGCAAACATGCTGATGACTGTCTCAGAGAACACAGAGAAACATGGGACTCAAGATGAAACTGTCCAGGTGCAAAATTGGTCTGAGCCTGGACTAAATTTACCAAGTTTCTGATCAACGGTTGACTTGTTCCTCCACTGATGAGACCAGTCAATGACTGAATTACTGATCCAGGCAGTTTATTTGAGCAAGTGATGCATACAGAGGCTCATTACCCCAGCTGACTTAAATCATACCCTGTATCCTAGCATAGCCACAGTCTATATGCAAAATAAGGAGACCACTCAGGACAGACTGATGTGTTGAATCCATAAACTGAGAATGTCTGTGGAAAGGCTTTCTTTGTGCAGTATGACTATACCATAATTTTTGTTTGTGAATTTAATCACTTTTAATGTGCTTTCAGGGATGGCATACGCTCTACTAGCTGCAGTTCCTGTTGGATATGGTCTCTACTCTGCCTTTTTTCCTATCCTGACATACTTTTTCTTTGGAACATCAAGACACATTTCAGTTGGTAATTATAAGCAACTTTTCCATTGGTACTGTTCTTGTTTAAAGTGTTTTGGCCATATTCTGTGCATCGGGCCTCCATATCTTTATTAACGTAAGAAAATCAGGCTTCTGTGCTTTTCCTATCTTCCTATTCAACGATGTTAGTTAACGTCATACATAACTTGTTTAAATGAAGAGAATAAAATTGAAAGGCTAAAAAGTAATGCCCACCTTCAGATTTTAGCACATTTTGATTTTTAAAAATGTAATAAATTTGACACCATGTTTAGAAAGTGTTATCGTCCAAAATATAAAATGACAGGGGAAAAATCACTCTTTTACTAAGTTAATTTAGCATTTACTGAATTATGTTCCTCAAATACATATTTATTATTTCATTAAAGAACATACTTAAGTCATTAGCACTGGAAGACTGGCAAAGTCTTCCCTCCAAACTTTAGAAACCACACTTGACTTTCCCTTTTGTCATGGCTCATAATAGGTTTTCCTATCATTCCTAAAATGTAAGTTCTCTTTTGCTAGAATGTTCTAAAAAATAAATGGTTTAATGGTATTTTGTGAAACTTTGACATTTGTACTAGAGATAATTTGGTTCCTACATCCATCTGCCAGCTAGACACGTTTACCTGGGTGATCCTCTTGAAATAAATACAACCATCTACTCTAACCTCAGCCCATGTCCTGGTACTTAGTTTTATCTCTCCCAGTATCTAGCTTATTGCCTTGTCTGGAGATGATCAGGAAGAGGTTATTGATTGCAGAAACTTCCTCACATTGGAGAATTAATCAGTATTAAACTCTTCACTAGGCAAAGAACCTAGAAGAGTTTCTTCTATGGTGCTCTCTACCTTTAGACATTCTAGGTTACTGGGTTTGGGTACCAAATCCTCCCAACAACCATAAAGCCTTGTGTGATCAAAGAATAGGATCATCAACATCATGATGAATAAAGATATCAGTATTGAATGGAGCAGTTGTTAGAAGAAAGCAGAACTTTTTTAAACATAAGACTTTATGAACTAGAATATGACAGGAAAAAATAATTTCTCTTGCAAAGGCAAAAAGAGAAAGTATATACTCCCTTTGTTAATTTGGACTCTGTGATATTGATCAAGGTACTTGGATGCAAAGATTAGGACAGTGGACACTCTAGGAAATGAGTACGATTATATGGAATAAAAATTAGGTGAAACAAATCAGGATTTTACTTACATGCTGCTTCGGTCAGGAGACCTTTCCTGACAACTCCCACCCCATACACTTGAGGATTGCACACAGGATAGGTTAGAAGCCCTTCCTATCTATTCATGAAGCACTCTGAATGTTGGATTATAATTTCCCATTTCTGGGTCATGAATGCCTTAATACATCTGCTTCTCAGCTTCTTTTGAGAACAAAGAATATTCTTCTAGTCACAGCAATGATTTCACACATCGTTCTAATACTCTGTAGAGATATTATGTCTAAATATTATATGTGGTTAACAATTGTATTTGACAGAGTCTCTTTTCCCCAGGACCATTCCCTGTGGTCAGTTTAATGGTGGGATCTGTTGTTCAAAGTATGGCCCCAGATGAACACTTTCTCATATCCAGCAGTAATGGAAGTACACTGAATACTACCGAGGTAGACACTGCAGCCAGAGATGCAGAAAGAGTTTTGATTGCAACCACCCTTACTCTTTTGGTTGGAATCATACAGGTAATGGACTTACATGTAAAATATAGATTTGTATGATTCTTATTTAAAATCATGAATTTATATATATATATATATATTTATTTATTATTTTGTAGTACTGGAGATTGAACCCAGGGACATTCTACCTCTGAGCTACATGCCCAGACCTATTTTATTTTTATTTTGAAACAGGATCTCACTACTTGCTGAGGCTCTCCTCGAACCTGTGATCCTCCTATGTCAGCCTCCCAAGTACTGGGACTACAAGCATGCACTGCTACATCCAGCTGAAATAATTAATTTTAAAACATGTGGGCTTTAAGGTTCATCTAAAGGCAAAACAACTAATTTCCTGGAGCTCAAAGTTATTTTTGAAATACATTGTTTTAGGCCAGATGCTAAAACAGTATATAAAACTTCACTTATTAAACCTCACTATCAAAATTCGAGATAGAAGGGGAAAAAGGAGGAGAACATGAGTGATTCAATTGAGGATGACAGAAGGGAAGTGTGTGGAAATGCATAAAGGAGAAAAAAGTGTTCTAGTGAGCAGAGATACCAGACTTGAAAGTCACAAAAATAAGCTACATGATTTTTACTTTTTTTTTTGCAGTACTGGGGATTGAATTCCAGTATTGCATTCTACCTCCGAGCTATACCCTCAGCCCTATTTTTATTCTTTATTTTGAAACAGGGTTTTTACTTTTCTTAGTATATGTACAGAAATACTTCAAGGTTTATGTTTCAAGTGGCTTTCAAACTTTAATGCGATGGAAGGGTGACAAGCAGGTTGACACACACCTGTAACTCCAGTACTTGGGAGGCTGAGACAGGAGGATCGCAGGTTCAAGGCCAGTGTGTAGTAACTTAGCAAGACCCTCTTTCAAAACAAAATAGGGCTGGGTTCCATTCTCATTGTCATAAAATTAAGAAACAAATAAAATGGTGATAGGGAGGGGAGATACAGAACATTAAGAAATTCAAAATTGTATCTGGATGTAGCTTGGAGGTAGAATGCCCCTAGGCTCAATCCAAAGGAAGGAAGGGAGGGAGGGGAAGGGAGGGAATCCAGATTTGTTTCCTATAAGCATTTTTGTGCTGCATTAATATTTCCAAAGAGTTGATTTTTCTCTCAGGCAAATACCTAATTTTTTCCTTCATTTTTCTTACCCCAGCTGGTATTAGGAGGTCTGCAGATTGGATTCATAGTGAGGTACTTGGCAGATCCTTTGATTGGCGGATTTACAACGGCTGCTGCCTTCCAAGTGCTGGTCTCACAGTTAAAGATCGTCCTCAATGTTTCAACCAAGAACTATAATGGCGTCCTCTCCATTATCTATGTAAGTGTTGCTTCTTGCTCTGGGGGTGGGTCACTGTTGTTTCTCTCTTTAACTTGAATCTAGAGAATTTCTGTTTCCCATGCAGACTTTGGTAGACATTGAAAACATTCTTCTCTGAAAGAGACAATAGTGAGAATACCAATGTCAATCTTAATATCTTGTATGAGGAAGGGGAGGAGTGGTGAGGGAGCCAGGGGAAAGCCCACCAAGTGCTGTGTGCATGTGTGTCACTATTGCTAGTCTAGAATGCACCAATAAAAGTATAAAAAAGAAGATAAACAACAAAAGAGAAACAATAGAATCAGGAGTAACATCAAAGAAGGCAGATTTTGCAAATCATTGTTAACAATGGGTCAAGATGGTTTTGGCAATGTAACTGTACTTAAAAACAATAAGCCAGGCATGGTGGCTTATGCTTGTAATCTCAGTACTTGAGAGGCTGAGACAGGAGAATCGCAGGTTCACAGCCAACCTCAGGTACTTAGTGAGACCCTATTTCAAAATAATAGAATAAACTAGGGCTGGGAGTATAGCTCAGAGGTAAAATGCCCCTGGGTTCCATCCCCAGTACCGCGCGCGCGCGCGCGCGCACACACACACACACACACACACACACAATTAAAAAAAAATTAACAAAACAAGTGGTATAATGAAGTCAAGGCAGTTCTAGGATTCGATGGGCTTGAACTCTAGTCTTGGCTTTGCCTCTCAAGCTGAGCGATCTTGGACACATCATGTAAGGTAGTGGCTGAAAGTTCTGGTTTAGCATTGTGGACCTAGATTCAAATTCTGACTCTACTGCTTACTAGCCATAGGAGCAAATCACCATGCCTCACTTTTCTTCTTTGCATAATGGGATTGCTACTATTATCTGCCTGTTTGGATTAGTAAATAGGAATAGATGAAGAGCACTTGGTCCAGGGGCTGGCACATAGCAAATACTAAAAAAATTATTTTGAAATTATTATTGCAAGGCTTCTTTCTTATTATCAAGATGAAATGATTGGAGATATATCTTTCAAGCCATTTCTAATTATAAGATTCCATAAAATACATAATGTAAATGTCTCAGCAATTATAAATGAAAAGGAACATTAGATTCAGAAATGACTCAACGTGCAAAAAGCATGCAAAATAAGGATATAGATCACACTAATTAGATTTGGAGAAGTTCTTGGATGTAAATATATGTTCTATATAGAGGATGTTACTAATGCTTGAAAAATGATGGTAATAGCAACATGATGTCAGTCTAGCTTGGGGGGAATGAGACTACACAAAAATAATGTATCAAAAGAGCATGAATCCTCTAATTACCCACCCCACAGCGTCTAAAACTATGGAAAGTCATGTATGCATGAGTTAGTGCGGCTTTCAGAAATCTGCTCAATTTCACAACAGTGACATAATCCCACATTATTCCCTCCATTTAATGAATATTACCAAGTGTTTACTACAGGGCAGATCTTATGCTAAGAGTGGGAATAATGGATCTGGACTTTGAACTTCAATTGACTTGAGTTGGCATCTGGGTTCTACCACCGACTGCTCATGTGACCCTGACATGTTACAATTAATTTCCCTCGCCTGGTGTGGTGGCTCATGCCTGTAATCCAAGCCACCTGAGAGGCTAAAACAGGAGGATTGCAAGTTTGTGGACAGCCTGGGCAATTTAGAAAGACCCTGTCTCAAAAAAAAAAAAAAAAAGTTTTTTAAAGACTAAGGATGTAACTAGTGGTAAAGAACCCCTAGGTTTAATCTCTACTACTACAAAACAAAACAAAAATAACAACAAAAACAACTTCCTGTAAACTTCTTTGTCTTTAATTTTAAAATGGAGATAACAGTATATACATCTTAGAGTTGTGGAGATTTAGAAAGAAAATTATATGTAAAGGACTAAACACAATATCTGGCACATAGTAAGACCTCTATTATTATAATTTTCATAATCATGGATGAACAGACTCCTGGCACTTACTGTTTTACCTCCCAGAGAACCAGCCTATTAGAAAACATTAGCACAGGCTGTTTGTTTTTATTTTGATACTGGGGATTGAACCCAGGGGCATTCTACCTCTGAGATACACCCTCAGCCCTATTTAATTTTTTTATTTTGAAACAGAGTCTTGCTAAACTGCTGACAGCCTTGCTAAGTCACTGAGGCTAAGTTGCTGAGGCCTGTGATCTTCCTGTCTCAGCCTCCTAGGTACTCAATTTCAGAACTGCACTGGGATTAGTACTGGGATAAGTACTGTGATTACCCAGGCTGTTTTTGATTCAGCATTATTTTGATCATTCTTCCTTTTTTCCCTTTCCATGTCCGCAGTTCTTTTGAGACGGACTTTGTCACTTTTGCAATCCCTGACACATCTTGATTTTACCTGCTTTCACACTCTCTCCATCATTTGCTTTTGTTTTTATTTGTTCAATCCACCTATTGGATAAGTATTTATTGAATAGCTTTCCAATGTGCCAGTCACTTCTCACTCCCTAATACAAGCCCACTGACTCTTGAACCCACCAAGACATCTCTTACTAAGCGTGCTCACCTCCTTCTGCAAACATTGCTAGGCCTACATCCAACCAGATTGCCAGAGGCCTAGGCTAACACTTGGCCTGGAACCCTGGCCATTGCTGGATCTCTGTAGAACAAAGGAAATAATTCTTTGGTCTCTGGGATTATGTTTAAGAAGAAACTTGCTGCAAATAATCCCAATTTCACAGGGACAAAAGTAAGTAGGAGCCGGGAATGGTAGTGCACGCTTGTAATTCCAGTATTTGGGAGTCTGAGACAGGAAGATCCGGGGTTCATGGCCAGCCTCAGTTACTTAGTGAGGCCCTTAGCAATTTAGTGAGACCTTGTTTCAAAACAAAGAATAAAAAATAGGGCTGGGGGTATAGCTCGGAGGTAGAATGCCCCTGGGTTCAATCCCCAGTACTACAAAAAAAAAAAAAAAAAAAAAAAAAAAAAAAAAAAAAAAAAAAAAAAAAAAAAAAAAAAAAAAAAAAAAAAAAAAGTAAACAGGAAATACTAAACCAAGATCAAAAATAGATTTTTAACCAAACATCATCATTATGTGATTTATTTCCGGTTGAATATCATTCTCAAAGTCTCAGTTTAGTTTGTGCCATAGAAACTTTTAAATGGATTTTATTTTCTCAAGAAGTTTCAGGCTCATAGGAAATTTGAGCAGAAAGTACAGAGTTCCCCCATATACCCACTGCCTGCCCATACTCCAGCCTTGTGTACTATCAACAGTCTATATCACACACAGTGGTGCATTTGTTGTAGCTGATGAACCTACTGTCATAGCATTTTGCAAGAAATTCGTCATAGC
Source organism: Graphiurus murinus (assembly GCA_004027655.1). Classification (NCBI taxonomy): domain Eukaryota; kingdom Metazoa; phylum Chordata; class Mammalia; order Rodentia; family Gliridae; genus Graphiurus; species Graphiurus murinus. The sequence continues at coordinate 11,555 of PVLC010003689.1, forward strand.
CCAGCCAAGTTTAAGGAAGGCATTTCAGTTACCCTTATTTGGTAGTAAGCATAAGCTTCTATTCAGAAAGTTTTTTTTTTTCCCCCAAGTACTGGGGACTGAACCCAGGATCTTATGCTTGCTGGGAAACTGCTACTACTGAGCTACATCCCCAGACATTTTTTAAAAATTGTATTTTGAGATATGGTTTCCCTAAATGCCCAGTCTGGCCTTTAACTTTTGATCCTCTTCCCTTAGTCTCCTGAGTAGCTGGAAAGGCATGCACCATCATGCCCGGCAAGCTTTCTATTTTGAAAAGAAAGAATGGGCAGTCCAGAAATGATTGCACAATGGTTGACAGAACCACTTGGTCCCTGAACAGAGATTTTTGTTTGTGTCATTACTACTGTGATCATTTATGAAAGAATCCTTCAATAAATGCAGCAGTAGTGGATTCCTGCCGGAAAGATCATAAGAATGTGGTAAAATGCTTTACCTGGAATGTAGCTAGGTTATTAGTACATCATATACAACTTATGACATTATTTTTGTTGTAAGGTTGTACTTTGGTTTGTCCCACCCCTTCCTCCAAAGAGGTACTGACAACTGGAAGTAATGAATACAAAGAGTTGGAGGAGGAACTATCAGGAATGAAAGAAGAAACTTGAATTCACAAATACCAGAGATGTGGGGTAGAGAAGGCAGAAGGGAGCATGTTTGGGGTGTTGGCAGCGTTTTAGCAGTTGTCATTCTCTGGATGCTCCCATAAAGCTCCTTTTTAAGTAAATCCCACAGCCCTCTTAAGAATGATTGAAAGGACCATATGTTTATCCATATTTTAGTATTTTAATAGTAACCTAAATTAAACTTACTGTTAAGTGCGTTCTTAGAGTATCAGTTCTATATCTTTCAGTGTGGGTCCATTTCAGTTTATATGATTGAGTTTTATTTCTACATATAGGCAACTCATACATACACTTATATGCTTTGCTTGATGCAACTGTATAATATGAACTGATTTTTGTTTTTGCAGCACATATTATATTTTTAATACACCAGAGGTGCATTTTATTCAAATGTTTAAGTGACTCTCATTAAATGGGAATTCTGTCGTGATTTTTGAAAGGTGAAAATGTTTCTGTGGTTGGGATCATTCATTCAAGTGTTTTGTTTTTTTAAGTCTGAATTTTTCCATCTTGAGTTGTAAAGTATAGACAATCATAATATTATAGGTAGCTCATGAATTAAAGATGGCCATCATTAGAAAATTGATTATACGAAGGGCCAAACAGCACTGACCACCTTCAAGCCTCTGAGCCGGTTGCAGGGCTGTTCCTTTCTGCGTTCGATGCCCTAACTTGTTACCGTTTCTGCTTGTGATCACTTTCCCACTTGCTTTTTCTCCCTGCTGTCTCCTGCTTCATCTTGTTGCTGTCAGTGTATCTGCTGCTAGCAATTTTCAGTGACTCTGGCAAGCAGTAAGAACAAAAATACCCTCTGAGTGAAAGTCCTGAGGCTTCCTACCAGTTAAATGCCTGAACTCAGGTCCAAGCCCTTGGTGGCATGCATTTTGTTTGCACAATACTCCCCCATTCCCTCATTCTTGAATGTGTTTCAGAGAGTTTAGGTTGCTGGCAAAATGACTCCTAGATTCCTTCATGTCCATTCTATTATTGTTACTACCTTATCATTATAATTGTTTTAAGGATGTTACTTATCTGCAAAAACAAGCCAGATACATATTATAGACTATAAGATGCTCCATTCCATTATCTTCATATAAAATATAAGAAGACTCATTCAGAGAAAAATAACCTTCACTGAGAGATCACTTGTTTCAAAAAATTAAAAGACACCTTCCTAAGTCATGACTTACACAGGACAGAAGTTAATACAACAAAGATGTTAGTGTTCCCTGGTAGCCTTCCTTGCTAATTTCCTTGAAGAGCAACCCTGATTCCAGAAACTTCATATTTACAAAACAAAACTAGTTTTTCATGAGCTGGCTTCTCTGCTCACTTGGAAAGAATTACTTTTAGTTAATATATATTTTCTTATTTTGGTACTGGGGATTGAACTCAGGGGGCATTCTACCTCCAACATACACTGCCAGCCCTTTTTATTTTGAAACAGGGTCTCTCTAAGTCTTGAGGCCTGCGATCCTCCTGTTTCCACCTCCCAAGTATTGGATTACAGGCATGCATCACCATAACCAGCTAGTTATTATTTTAGTTCAAATCTGAACTATGTACCAAATTAACTTCTAAAAATGTATACTTGGCCTACATATCACTTTGATAACTGGTTTTTTTTGCCATGAAGAATGAATCAGTGCACTTATGTCTACATATGAAGCATTTTAGGAGTACTTTTAAACATCTATCTCATTCAGGTTTAGGGAAGAGCATTACTTAAGATTCTGGCTAATTGAGATCAAAACAAAACAAAACAAAACAAAACCCCAAAAAACAATTGAGACTGTTTAGTTTGTTAGCATTTAGTCTCAATCACACACTTTCTATCTGGTTAAAATTAGGCCACTCAATAGCACCTATGAAATCACTTTAAGATAAAATTTTTACTTGAACTTTTCAGCAAGTAAAAGATAGCACATAAACACATTTTTTTTCTTTGAAAAAGAAACCTTTTCTTTGAAAAGGTTTTCATTTTTATTATAAAAAATATAGAGAAGCAAAAATAAGGATGTAACAATCACCGATCTCCAAGTAAAACATCACTAGTGTGTGTGTGTGTGTATATATATATATATATATATATATATATATATATATATAATATATATATATATAATCTTTGCAGAGCAACATGTGCTTAATGGTACTTGTATTAACATATTTTTTATGATTTTACATAAAACTTTTTCATGTCGTTTGATGCTGATATGATTTTTCATGTGGGAAGTTTTTTGGGAGAATTGATTTTGTGTGTCTATGCAGCAGGAAGCATATGAAATTGTTTTCTTTTTACAGACTCTGATTGAGACTTTTCAAAATATTGGTGACACCAATGTTGCAGATTTAATTGCTGGATTACTTACCATCATCATCTGCATGGCAGTTAAAGAATTAAATGATAGATTTAAACACAAAATCCCAATCCCTATTCCTATAGAAGTAATCGTGGTAAGTAGAATTCATAGTCAGAAAATTCAGCATTAATTAGATTGGTGATAAAGGAATTGTGTTTTTTTTTTTCTCTGTTTCATATCTTTTACTTTATTTCAGACAATAGTTGCTACTGCCATTTCATATGGAGCTGACTTGGAAAACAAATATGATGCTGGCATTGTTAAATCCATCCCACGGGGGTAAGTATGGTGTTCCTCTTAGATAATGCTAACATATTAGGCTAGTGCTTTCTATTTAAATGAAACCTTTTATTACAAGCTTCACTTCACTGACGCTCCTTCAGTAGTCCTTTTTGCGTGTGATATTGAAGAAACATCGATGTATGCAAAGCCTCAGATAATCAGTACATTCATATATAAAGTTTACACCATTTGTTTAAAAGCAGCCACTATATATGATCTTTCTTTCATTTTTAAAAGATGTGGCAAAACATGTATATTTAACACCAGACTGCCAGTTTAAGTTTACAAGCATAATTATGATAGAATAGAAATACAATCATGATTAATAACAGGTTTTACACTGTGAACAATCAGCTTGAGAAGTCAGGGACATCTTACTGAAATTCTCCACCATTTAGTTTAATCAACCTTAAATCATAATTATATCTTTTGAACCTGGTTCAGTGGCTCATGCCTGTAATCCCAGTACTTGGGAGGTTGAGATGGAAGATCTCAGGTTCAAGGACAGCCCCAGCAACTTAGCAAGACCCTGTTTCAAGATAAAAAGGGATGGGTATGTAGCTTGGAGGTAGAATGCTCCTGAGTTCAATCTCTAGTATGAAAATTATTAATATTAATAATAATAAATTTTGACCTAAAATAATAATAATATACTTTACACCTAAGATAAATTGCTCTGTCTTCAAGGGGAGTTTTATACATGTTTGGTAGTTTAGGGAATTAGAAGGTCCATTGTCCATCTCTGTCACTGTTTACTTGTGAGGATATGGGGAAGTTTTCCTATAAGAAAAGGGTAATTACTACTCCCTGGTATTTTCCAAAAGAATTAGTCAGAATACTATATTGATACTGCATATCTATGTTTATAGCAGCACAATTTACAATAACCAAATTATGGAAACTACGTAGGTATCCATCAACAGATGAATGGATAAAGAAAATGTGGTATATACACACAGTGGAATTCTACTCAGCCATAAAGAGGAACAAAATTACATCATTTGTAGGACAACGGATGGAACTAGAGAATATTATGCTTAGTGAGATAGTGTCAGAAAGTCAAGGGTCATATGTTTCCTATCATATGTGGAAGCTAGAGGGAAAATAGGAAACACAAGGGATTTTAGATAAATGAGGAGACAGAATAGTAGAATAGTGGAGGGAGAGTGTGGGAGGGGTGTGGGGAGGGAGGAAAGGAGGATTGAGGAAGGGAACAATTCAAATAATGGTATGTTCACATATAAAGTTATCACTACCAATTTCATTAACATGCACAGGGAGGGAGAAGCAGGTAGCAGGGTGGGTTGCAGAAGGACACACACCAAGTCCTGTGTGCATGTATGCTTGTATCATTTTGAATCTCACTATGATGTATAATTACAATGCACCAATAAAAGCATAAAAAGAGAAAAGGGTAATTACAACAAGGAAGCCTAGACTCAAGCTTGTAAAACACCATTGAGAGATCTCATAACACACACAGAGTAAACCACGTGGTTTACACTATAATTTGTTATATGGGGTTAAAAAGGAATTCCCCAAAGCCAGGAATGGTGGCACACATCTATAATTCCAGTACTTGGGAGGCTGAGACAGGAGGATTTCAGGTTTGAAGTCAGTCTCAGCAATTTAGGGAGACCCTCAGTGATTTAGCAAGACCTTGTTTCAAAATAAAAATTAAAATAGGGCTGGGGTATAGCTCAGAGGCAGAATGCCCCTAGGCTCAACCTCTAGAACCATAAATAAATAAATAAATAAATAAATAAATAAATAAATAAACAAACCGAAGCATGTTTCATTATAAATAAGCCATAAGAAAGGCCATTGTTTCTGATCTCCTTCGGTGGCACAGAAACAATTCTAGTGATATCAACAAAGCTGAGAAAGAAAGGATGGTGAGAGGCAAAGTTAAATGGCCGAGGTGAGTGCCATGACAGGGAGAGGGACGGAGAGAGACCTTGATAGAGCATCTTGTCCCCTCCCTGCCAGCTGATGTTGGCGGCTTCCTTTTATCCCTTTGAGGTCAGGACCCTATGTTAAGTTCACTTGGTTCCCAATAATAGTGCCACATTAGATAGCCCCAAACTGTAACTCTGTGTCCTTTGCTCTTTCTGATGCAAATATACAGCCTGCCTCTGCCTGGTGCGTCTGAGTACCCGCCCTGGGATTCCCTGAGGCCAGGAGCCCTCGCTGTCTTATTCTTCACCAGCAGATTCTGAGCCAGTCACATGCCCTTCTCAGGCAACTGATTCTTATCCCACAGGCAGCTCTTAACCTGTCCAGTTCCTCACTCATCACAACCTAGGCTTCTCTCTGACCTTTTCTGGTGTGTGTGTGTGTGTGTGTGTGTGTGTGTGTGTGTGTGTGTGTGTGTGTGTTAACTCATAACAAGGTGGACTTCTCTGTCTTCTAAATGTGTGCCTCATCTCTCAGCATACCATCTCTTTGCCAAAGCCAAATATCTTCTTTGTCATTATGCTTGCTACCATTCCTTTTTTTCTTTTGTACTGGAGATTGAACCCAGAGGCATTCTACCTCTGAGCTACCCCCCAGAGTAAGCTACCAAGGCTGGCCCTGAACCTGTGCTCCTCCCGTCTCAGCCTCCCCAAGTATAGGATTACAGGTGTGTGCTATCAGGCCCAGCACCATTGCTTTTAAGTGACATGCTTCCCAGTTGTACTTGAAAGTGTGTCACTGGGAAGGGCAGCAGACGGGGATGGGGGGGGCAACAAAATCAGAGGTGTTTTTTTTGTTTTTTTCCTGGCTGCTTTCTTACCATTTTCCTCCTTTAGCTGAGGGGTGGCACATGTGTCACATGTCAGGTCCAACCTGCAGCAAAAAACGTATAGCTAGCACTGTGTTGATCATACCTGACTCCCCTTTATGGGCTCTTTGGGTCTGCAGGGCCCACCCCTCCAATCCCCATCTTTTGAGATAAGAGTGTATTCATATACTCCTTCCCCTCCAGGCTTTTGGTAGTCTTATCTCATGAGCAGCTCAGACAGGGTTGGCTGAGGCCAGACAGGCCCACCAGGTGAGCATAAAATTTAGAAAGAGTTATATCTACTGAGGGTGGTCAGGTGCTAGAAAAAAGACTTATGCAGAGAACATTAGAAGATGTCCAGACCCGGCCTCAATTTACTTCGGGCAAATAATTGACACCATTAAGGTCCAGCAAGACATTTACAAAATGGCGGCAGAAGTATGGCAGATTCAGGTTCTCTAGACATAGACTACACCTATACCTATGATGTGTAATGTGTGTAGGAACTAATCACTTACACATGCAATACTTAATTTGTGTGTGTGGGGGGGGTATTGGGGATTGAACCCAGGGATGTTCTACCTCTGAGCTATACCTTTAGCCCTATTTTACTTTTTATTTTGAAACAGGGTCTCATTAAGTTGCTGAGAGCTCACTAAGCTGCTGAGGCTGAACACAAATCTGTGATACTCCAGTCTCAGCCTTCCCAGTACCAAGATTGTGCCACTACATCGAGTGTAATAATTCTCCTCCTCCTCCTCCTGCTCCTCCTCCCCCTCTTTCCCCTCCTCCCCCTCCTCCTCCTTCTCCTCTTCTTTCTCCTCCTGGATTGAGCCCATAGGAATTCTACCTCTGAGCTATACCCCCAGTTCTATTTTGTATTGTTTATTTTGCAACAGAGTCTTGCTAAGTTGATGAGAGTCTTACTACTTGCTGAGGCTGATCCTCAAGCCTGAGATCCTCCTGTCTCAGCCTCCCAAGTACTGAGATTACAGGCATGCACCACCACACCCAGCTGTAATGCTTCATTTAACTGTGACAAGAGCTGGGTATGGTAGTGCATGCTTGTAAGCCCAGTTCTTGGGAGGCTGAGACAGGAGGATTGCAGGTTTGCAGCCAGCTTCAGCAACTTAGTGAGACCCTGTTTCAAAATAAAAAATAAAAGGGCTGGGACTGTAGCTTTGAGGTGTAATGCCCCTGGGTCCAATCTCTCAGCAACTTACGGAGAACCTGTTTCAAAATAAAATAGGGCTGGGGTTCAGCTCAGAAGCAAAATGTTCCTGAGTTCAAGCCCAGCACTAAAACCAAGCCAAAACAAGCAAGCAAGCAAACAAACAAAAAAACTAAACTCTTCACAGGACTGGAAAGTTATCCTGAGCCACTTCAGTTGCCTGAAGTAGGGTCTACTGGATCTCAGAAAAGTCAGAAGCCTGGTTTCCTGGTTTTAAGAAGTGGAGTCCAAAGTCACAGCCAGACTAGCTGATGATGTGATAGGGGCCACTTAAGTGCTTGACCTGGGTTTCCAATATCCTCTATGCCTACAGATGGGTACATTCTAGAGCATACACATGAAACAGGACAGGATATGGGGGGGAAAGGAGTCTGAAAGGTAACCCTCCCCACTTAGAGAGAGAAAGCCTAAAAAGGGAAAGAACCAAAAAGATTTCATTCCCTAGAAAATCATCTAATGTCTGACATTTATAACTGGACCAACTAAATGATCTCAAGCAAATCTCTTTTCTGGTCTCAGTTCTCCTATCAAAAAATGAGAGAGGCAGCCAGGCTTGGTGGTGCACGCTTGTAATCCCAGCATTTGGGAGGCTGAAACTGGAGGATCCGGGTTCTTAGCCAGCCTCAGCTACCTAATGAGACACTCTGCAACTTAGTGAGACCCTGTTTCCAAATAAAGAATACAAAATAGGGCTGTGGGTATAGCTCGGAGATAGAATGCCCCTGAGTTCAATCCCCAGTGCCGAAAAAAAAAAAAAAAAAAAAAAAAAAGAGAGAGAGGCAGATTCAGCAATATCTAGGATGCTTGCTAGCTCTAAATTTCTCTGTGGTTTTATCTGAGAATTTCACTTCTACTTTATGTTTATTGGCATAAATAAGGTGGGTTCCCCACGTTTACAGATTTGGGGACAATTTCATGGTTATAAACTCATAGGTTTATTTATATAGTTTGTAGAGCAGCTCTGTTTTTGTCAAATACTAGTCCTTTGACCACACCATCATTGGGATATTTTAGTGATTATGGAGCACTGTGGCAGTTATTTAAATTTAATCTGGGGGAGATGTCTTAAGAAGATTTTAAATGTCATGGCTCTTAAGGATTTTCGACTGAGCTTCTTTCCTTCCTTCCTTCCTTCCTTCCTTCCTTCCTTCCTTCTCCTTCCTTCCTTTTTTTATTGGGGGGGGGGATTGGAGATTGAACCTAGGGGCACTCTACCACTGAGCTACATCCACATCCCAATCCCTATTTATTTTATCTTGAGACAGTCTCACTAAATTGCTCAGGCTGGCCTCGAACCTGTGATTTTCCTGCCTCTGCCTCCCAACTTGCTGGAATTATAGGTGTGTGCCACCAAACTTGTCTTTATTTTGACAGTCTTGAATTTGCAATCATCCTGCCTCAGCTTCCCAAGTCTCTGGGATTACAGGCATGCACCACCACACCTGGCTATTCCACTGAGCTATTTTAGTGTCATATATTCATATATATTCATATATTATATATATATATATATTCTCTCTCTCTCTCTCTCTCTCTCTCTCTCTCTCTCTCTCTCTCTCTCCTGGGAATTGAACCCAGGGCCATTCTAACTCTGAGCTACACCTCCAGAACTATTTTATTTTTGATTTTGAAACAGGTACTTGCATGCTAGCCTTAAAACTGAGATTCTCCTGTCTCAGCTCCTGAGTACTGGGATTACAGGCATGTACTATCACGCCCAGCTTATTCTTTGTCTCTTTGACAGAACTGACATATTTTCATAAAGAGTAAATCTCATATCATGGCTAGAATATCTTTTAAGTTCAAAGACCATTAAGGTGAAATTATGTAAACTGGCATGGGTCTAATTGTGTGGTATTAAAAAATCAGCAAGAACAGATTTATTCATGTCAGATATATAGAAATGACTTTCAAGTAGAGTTAGTGATTAAAATATCTAAAAGCAGATGCTACCATGTATATGTCTCTTATGCTTTTCATTCTCTTGGATCATGTTCTTTCATTTCTAATATGTGACTGAGTGGATATAGCCATTTGGTGAGGCAGGGGGAAAAGAATTGTCATCACATTTTCTCAGAATTTTTCATTTAAAAACTCACTAGGTTTTTGCCTCCTGTACTTCCACCTGTGAACTTGTTTTCTGAGATGCTGACTTCATCATTTTCCATCGCCGTGGTGGCTTATGCCATTGCAGTGTCTGTAGGAAAAGTATATGCCACCAAGTACGATTATAGCATCAATGGGAACCAGGTATGGCCACCCTTTTACTACACTGGTTTTATAGGGCTGAAAACAAGAAGAAGAAAAAACAAAAACTCACAAACAGGAAAGATGTTGCTGTCTGCTAAAGAAAGGGTTCACTTCTTCCACCAGTCCTTATTGAGTTGGTTTCCTTCTTGGACTTGCTAATGAGAAATTATTTTGCACAAGTCAGGAGTGGCGGCACAGGCTTGTAATTCTTATAATCCTAGTACTTGGGAGGCTGAGACAGGAGGATCACAGGTTCGAGGCCAGCCACAGCAACTTAGCCTCCATAACACAGTGAGACCCTGTTTCAAAATAAAAAAAAAACAAAATAGGGCTGTGGGTATAACTCAGAGGTAGAATGCCTCAGGGTTCCATTCCCAGTACCACATTCACACAAAAATTATTTTATACACACAAAAAAAATTAAGATTTGGGAGGTGGAGATAGGAAGTTTGCCATTCTCAATTCGAGGCCATTCTCAGCAAGTTAGCAAGGCCCTGTTTCAAAATAATTTTTAAAGGGCTGGAGGTGTAGCTCAAAGGTAGAATGTCCCCAGATTCAATCCCTAATACCATTTTTTTTTATTTTGAAATATACATGCTGTATCACTTTGCTTTTTAAGAAATAGATTGAAGTAACATTGGCTTTAAAAGTGATAATTTGGTCAGGTTATAAAAAAATATTCAAAATTAGCATGTTAAACCAGGCATAGTGGTACATGCTTATAATCCTAGTATTTGGGAAGCTGAGACAGGAGGATCACAGGTTTGTGGTCAGCCCCAGCAACTTAGTGAGGCTCTCAGCAATCTAGTGAGACCCTGTTTCAAAATAAAAAATAAAATAGGGCTGGGAGTGTAGCTCAGAGGTAGAATGCCCCTGAGTTCAGTCCCCAGTACCTTAGAACAAACAACAAACAACAAAGTTAGCATGTTAGGTCACAATAAGAATTCTTCATGTAATCCATGATTTCCTGGTAATTTTTAATTTTTATTTATTTATTTATTTATTTATTTATTTATTTATTTATTTATTTGCAGTACTGAGGATTGAACCCAGGGGCATTCTATCTACAAGCTACACCCCCAGCCCTATCTTTTATTCTTTATTTTGAAACAGAGTCTCACTATGTTGTGGAGAGCCTCACTGAGTAGCTGAGGCTGGCTGCAAACCCGGATCCTTTGATCTCAGCCTCCCAAGTACTGGGATTACAATCCTGGCAATTTTTTTGGGGCAGCATACTATGACAAAACAACAAAATAAACATAATAGTTGTGATGAGTCTACTATGCAATTAATACATACAGGACAATGTTTATAGGCATATGATACATTGCCAGGTAAGCTGATTCTACACTGCTTGCAAATCTACAGGTTTTATAATTGGATGTTTCTGAAAACAACACAGCAATTACAGCAGTTAAATGCCTGGAAGTCAAGTAGAATAATAGCTTTCCTAGTTAGAATATGCTCTGTAGCAAATATTCAACACACAGAAATACACTTTATGAGAGAATTGCAGATATGCCACTCACCAGGCAGTGAAAAAGCATTTTAGTAAAGAATGTTATCATTTCTTGTCAACCTTAAAAACAACTGACAACAGTGAGGCTTCTCTTGAGTTCTATAGAGTCCAAACTCCTGATGTCTTACAAGATCCCTGAGTACCTTTAACGGAGAAAATCAGACTGGACCACTAGGCAGGTGGGGTTGGCAGTTTTCTTTAGCATACTTCCTGGAACACTTGACGAGGGCCTTGCAAAAATTCTTTGTGTAGCATTGCTGACATCCAATCTCTCCCCTAGGAATTCATCGCCTTTGGGATCAGCAACATCTTCTCCGGATTCTTCTCTTGTTTTGTGGCTACTACTGCCCTGTCTCGTACGGCTGTCCAGGAGAGCACAGGGGGAAAGACACAGGTATGGAATGATAGCAGGGTAGCATTGATCACAGAGCACCAGCTGAGGAATGGTGGCTCAGAAAGGCTTGCACAAGAGCTGAACAGGGGGCTTAACCTCTGTGAAGAGAGGGACTTGTGCGTCCTCACCTCATCTGACTTGGGCCCCTTCATCTCCTTGACTCTTCCCCTCATCAAAAAACCTCTTAAAAAGCAACAAAATGACAACTCCCACATTCCTTTGTGTGAGTGTTCACCTGGCAGGTAACTAACTACACTTACCTGCTTTTCCAATGACAATTACCACTGCCAAGGCACAGCTTTGGAGAATGCTGAGTTTTATCAATTTGTAAACTAGGAGAGTGAGTGCCTAGTAAAAGTACTTTATGGTTTTGTGAGTTCTGATATTTTTATGAAAATGAAAAGCTCTATACACATTTCCTTTATAGGGACCGGGAGCTTACTCTCCAGGCAGTAGGTACCACAGAACAAGTTTGCTAGCCAAGAACATTTCTTATTGTGACATTTTGGCATTTCTTCCTGAATAAGATTTTTGTTCATGAATTTTGGAATCTTCTCTTTTTAAATGTGGCTCAGTTGTGGCCTTCACAAGGTGACCATGAAACTGGCATCCCAATGCATCTCCAGATAATCCCTCCTTCAGTAGGTCAGAAAGCTCAGGAGCAGTTCTCAAAGCCAGGCTCAGAATCAGACATGCCAAGCCAGTGGCCTCGGGCTGGGGACAGACTCAGGAATTGTGTTTCTGTTATGCGTCGAGAGTTTTATTTTCCCAACACAGAGAGAAGCATTATTTAGGAGTAAAAAGTGCATTCAGAACAAAACCAAACTAAATAGTGTAAAACAAGCCAGGGTGCTGGTGCAGCCTGTAATCCCAGTACTTGGGAGGCTGAGACAGGAGGATTGAAGGTTTAAGGACAACCTCAGCAACCTATTGAGGCCCTCCACAACTTAGTAAGACCTGGTTTCAAAACAAAAAATAGTGCCTCTGGGTTCAATCCCCAGTACTCCCACAACCATCACCACACAGGCAAAATATACACAGTCTCCAAACAGGGTTTTATTAAGGCAGAGACACTTACAAACAAGCATGAAAGAGAATAACTATGAAAATGAATGACTCCAACAGTGGCCTGCCCAAGGAGAGCTTTAATTGTCCCCACAGAACATGTGATATTCCTCTCCTATTTATTATAATAGATTTCAAGGCAGAATTCAAAGAATTGTCCTTTTCCAATTTCTTGGATACTTTGAAACAAAATTTAATTCTCAGATTTTTTTTTCTTCAAACATTTCTAGCTCTGAGGGATCAGGTAAAATAATATAGACATACTGGGAGGCAGAACCAGAGATCTGTTGTGAGAGCTAATTTCCAAATCTGGGCCCATTTCATGTGGCAGCTGTCAGCAGCAGGAGTCTCTGCTGGCTTGCACTGGAGACAGAACATAGACAAGCTCTTCAGTGTTCAGATCCTAAGTGGGTGCAGGCAAATCCCAAACCATGGATGTCCACTCTTTTGTGGTTACCTCCAGGCTCCAATGTAGAGCTGGATGCCCCAGGAAGAATGCTCATGTAAAGTGACCTCCTTGGCAAAGGGTTTGTGGGCAGTAGTGTTCTAGTAAGTTAATATCCTCTGCCACACACTGGCATGCATTATATTTAGAAATGAAGGATGCCAGGATTTCAGCACTGAAGAAGGAAACAAGTGCAGAAATAGTTTGATATTTTATTACTGAAATGTATACTAAGTTCTAGGGTTAAAAGTCTAAACGCCCAGACTAAAATCCAGGGACTTGTGACACACAACAGGTCTTCTCCTGTTGTGTGGCTTTGCATGCTTTCTCTTATGTTGGAGCCTTGATTTCAGCATCTATGAAATGGGAATAGTATCTATGATACATGTGTTGTACCTGGCATATAAGAAGCACCTCACATATATTTGCAGAAGGAATGAATAGGAGAATGAGCATTAGAGGATGTTAACTATTTTCAGCATATCTATAAATTTAGAGGAGCTAAACACTGCCACCTCTTCTTTCTTCTACTGACTAATGAAAAAGTAATTCTGATTACAAACTACTGTGTAGCTCTGATTACCCCCTCCTTTAACAGAATAGTTAATTCACTAGCAACTGAATCTATGCATAGATAGAAAATCTACAGTTTCCCACAAACCAGCCTAATATATAAAGTACAAGTAGGTGATCCCTCATTGATTTTAATACAGTGTCCAAAATTAGCCTTGGCCCCCCCTAACTGGAAACTTATTATATAGTCTTAATTTTTTTCAGTACTGGAGATTGAACCCAGGGACATTTTACCTCTAAGTTATACCCCAGCCCTATTTAATTTTTAATATTTATTTTGGAGGGTACTGGGGATAGAACCCAGGGACATACTACTTCCAAGCTACACCCCCAGTCTTATTTTATTTTTTATTTTGAAACAGGGCCTCACTAAATTGCTGAGGCTCTATGTTCCTCCTGTCTCAACCTCCCAAGTACTGAGATTACAAGCATGCGCCACCACACCCGGCTTAATTTTTTATTTTGAAGCAGGTTCTCAGTTGCTGAGGCTGGCTTCAAACCTGTGATCCTCCTATCTCGGCCTCCTAGGTGCTAGGATTACAGATGTGCACCACCATGCCCAGCTGTATTCTTAGTGAATTGGTAGCCACTCTCCTGTTCTGAGTTGGGCAGCTGGTGGTGGTCCCTGGCTCCAAATCTCTATATCTCTCACCAATCCACAAAGCCCTTTATTCACAGTGAGATGCAAGTGACTCAGTAAATATGAGCAGTTAAGTAACTGGACGGACGGGAGGAAGGCAAGGGAGCGAGGGAGGAAGATATTAGCTTCTCTGCTTGTACAGGAGAATGGAAAGCTCACCAACGTGCTCAGAACCTTGAGGTATGGTGGCAGGAAGGGAGCTAGATAAATAAAGCCAAGTTTTTAGTGCATTATATACATAATATTGCCCAGGTTTTCTACCCATTATCTGAACAAAAATGATCAATTTTCCAGATCGAGTGAATTTTTTTTTTTTTTTTTTTATGTACTGGGGATTGAACTCAGGGCATTCTACTTATGAGTTACACCAAGCCCTATTTTAGTTTTTATTTTGAAACAGGGTCTTGCTAAGTTGCTGAGGCTGGCCTCGAACCTGTGATCCTCCTGTCTCAGCCTTCCAAGGACGTGGATTACAGGTGTGCACCACCACGCCCGGCTGGAGTTTTTAAGTTTTTTAAGTTTGCTAATTTCCTTTTTTCGGTTTCTGTGACTGTCTCCTTTACCTGAGACATCTTGCCCTGGGCAGGACTTGCTGTGATCTTTCTGTTGCCTCCTTTCTGACAGCTTTGCTTCTGGTTTCCTCTCTCCTTTTCTCCTTTATTTCAGAGCTTCTAGTCTTCAGCTTGGCCAGGCCCCAGCTGTCTCCACAGAGAATTCACTGGTCATCTGATCAAACCAGAGAATAGTCCCCACCCCTCAGCCTCTCTCCTAGCTATTTATGGATCTTAGGAGAGCTCAATTTTGGCAGTGAAGGTAAAGTTTCTGAACTTCTCTTACTTCTGCTATTGCCCTATCCCTGCAGCCACTTTGGGGTAAAGTGGAGAGCCTGTATCTGTGCAGCTGTCAGAGAACGCAGGAGATACAGCCCTACCTCTCAGTGTGCCACTAGGAATTTGCAATGGGATGGAGAGCTTTATTTTTGTGGAAACCATGTGCTACAAGTACATCATGTTATCAGAGTTGCTATTATGGCTGCTGCTTCAACAATGCAGAAGAATCGGGTACATGCTGTGAGAACTTATTTCCCAAGGATATGACAATAGTCTCTGTTGTTGGGGAGGGAGGTGGTCTATGTTCCCTGGCATGGCAAATACTAGAAGGTTGGTTTCCTAAATTGACACCAAAACTGTAGATGTAATACACCCAAATGAAATCCACGTCACACTGGCTTTGCTTTAGCAGGCTCAGTCTCCATATTTTCTTTAATTTCTCTGCAGTAGTACATATATGATATGTGTGTGTATGTGTGTATTTCTGTGTGTATATATATATTTTTTCCATCTTGTTAAGTTTTACATGGTTTTAGCAAATAATATTAATTTCTCTCAATACTGAGCAGAAAGGCGGATCAGGGACATGTCAACTTCACCTGTGAAAAAGATCTTTTGTGTGCACATGTGGCAAGCGAGCTAGGGAAGAGGACAAACCCTTTTCACGTATGTCTTTCAGGTTGCTGGCATCATCTCGGCTGGGATTGTGATGATTGCCATTGTTGCCCTGGGGAAGCTTCTGGAACCCTTGCAGAAGGTATAACCCCGCTTCTCTATGCAGTGATTGCATAATTTCCTGTTGCCACTCTGCTACCAGAGAAATAACAGGAGAGTCAAAAATCATCACGTGGAAAACGATTCCACTGAATAACAGCCTTCCCTGTCTCTCTTGGCAGTCGGTCTTGGCAGCTGTTGTAATTGCCAACCTGAAAGGAATGTTTATGCAGGTGTGTGATGTCCCTCGTCTGTGGAGGCAGAATAAGATTGATGCTGTAAGTCACCCACCAAGCCATATGTCTTTGACATAAGATTTGATTTCTATATGCTTCCTGTCATATCATTGCGTTCCCGTTTCCTATGTTTTTACCTGTACTTTGGAAGCCCCAGAGAAGAAGTTAGAATTGTGTGTACACACCAAACAAAGCCTTGATGTCTGCCATGTGAGCTGCATTCTGTAAAGATCTCATATCTCTGGGACAATTCATTTCCAGCAGGAACCCTGCTTGAGGGTTGTATACTGTTGGCCTCCTAAAGCCGAAAACAAACATGCTTTCTTTAAAACCTAGTCTAAAAGGATAAATAAACACAAAAACCCATGCAGATTCTGTGACTAAAGGAGACTTCACGACTATTCCGAGGAATTGTAAATACCAGAGGCAAAGTCTTTAGAATTCTGCTCTCATTTAGACCAGGAAACACACACAAGAAAATGGGAAAACTTGTCTACCGATGTGTGAAGATCCCCCAGGCAAATCATTCAGTAAAATAGACTAGAACTGTCGTGTACATGCACACACACACAGAAATAAAAGAAGATGCAGGAAGAGAGGAAGATTGGGAATGGACAGAGGGGGAGAGGGTTGTGAGCAAGCTTTTCACTATACATCTGCTAAGTAATAATCCCCAGCCAGGGTGTGGTGGTATACATCTGTAATTCTAGTACTTGGGAGGCTCAGACAGGAGGATCGAAGGTTCAAGGCCACTATGTGGTAACTTAGTGAGACCTTGTTTCAAAATTTTAAAAATAAATCTGGCATGGTGCTCTCAATACTTGGGAAGCTGAGACAGGAGGATTGCAGGTTTGAGGTCAGCCTCAGCAACTTAGCGAGACACTGTTTCAAAATTAAAAAAAAATAAAAAGGACTGGGGGTATAGCTCAGAGATAGAATGCCCCTGTGCTCAATCCCCACTACCAAATAAATAAATAGATAAATAATTAGGGGCTGGAAGTGTAGCTCAGGGGTAGAATGCCTTGAGGTTCAATCGTTGAGTCCTACTCAAAAATTTAAAAATAAAAAGAATGGGATAGGTGGTCTTAATTCGGGAGGCCAATCTCCAGTTTCATTTGAATATAAAATGGAGTCAGAATTGTTTTTAAAAGCTGTAATTTGTGGATAACTGATCTTATTTTTATAGGTAGTCTATCACTTGATAGCACCTGATGAATTAATATAATTCTCACTTCCATTTTCCCCTAGGTCATCTGGGTATTTACATGCATAATGTCCATTATCCTGGGGCTGGACCTGGGTTTACTAGCTGGCCTTCTATTTGGACTATTGACTGTGGTCCTGAGAGTTCAGTTGTGAGTATTATAAAACCCAAATTTCCTCTGAATGGGACAACACACCCTGAACTTCCCTCTGTTGTTTTGATAAATACAGTGAAACCGCTTCCTTTCATTATAGTTACTATATACTGAGTGGTTCTATGAATTAAGCACATAATGCTTTACAGAAATTATCATACTTAATCCTCATAAACTCCTGTGCTTAGGTTTGCTGATTCTCATTCTACAGGTGAGAAAATGTAAGGTCAGAGAGGCTAAGGCCTTTTCTTCAGGCTGCACAGTCACTGATTGGCAGAGCTAAGATTTGATCCCAGATGATCTCACCCCCAAATCCATGCGTGTAGTGTAGTCACAGGTTCCACGGCTGCTGCTCTCTTTTTAGTCATGTTAAGACTAAGAGATGCATCATTTATCCACAAACTGAAGTTGCTTTGGAGTGTCCTCTTTAAATGAGATGAAGTATAGGAGGCACTAACTGCTATTTATAGCTCATTTTCCTCTTTGAAGCTAGTAACCGAAAAGTTATACAACCTAGAGCAGGAAAACTTTAAAACAGGTAATGATAGCCAAAATTCATTCAAATCAGCCAAATAAGCCAGGCAATTTGAGAAGTAAACACAATTAGCTTATATGCAGAGTGAGGGCAGGTGAGGGATCCTGAAGGTGGCTCTTTGTTGTTGGTTTTGTTTTGACTCTTGACAGGGTTTAGTATGTGCCCTCTTGGGCCTCCAGGAGAACAGAGTCTCTTTTCCTCTTCAATTCTTCCATTGTCTTTCCAGACTTCTGGCCTCTTCCCTGCCTGTGTTTAGGCCTCAAAAGAAGAAGCAATCTGAAAAAAACATCAACATAGATGTCTTCAGCTTAGCAAAGGCTCAGCTGTCAGTCCACCAACCAGTTCTCCTTCTTACCCTCCCCTTGGTAACTACCCAAAGGTGCCCAACGTTTCAAAGAGTGCCTGAAGTTTGCTGCTAGGAAATATCTCAGAAATTCTTCCTAGAAGATGCTACCTTTCATGCTGTAGCTGCCTCAGTGTCTTTTTAAACATTTTCTTATGTGAGTATGGTTGAGAGAGAAGGGTTTTAGAGAAAGACTAGCATGAGCTTTAAGTTAAAAAATCAGCACAACCCAGCAAGCCAAAGAAAAATTGGTGGTACATTTTTGCTGCTGGTCTGGTAACCAGGCTTTTGGCCAACAAAAAGCAGTATCCTGCACAGTATTTAATTTCCAGTAATTATAATGCTGATCCAGGGAGCACAATGTTGAAAGGACCCCAAACAGATAGTCTTTCTTCAGAAGTTGCATTTAGCATATGTTCCTAGTCACACTTGAAGAAACATGGAATTTATCTGATTGCATCAGGAGCAGGAAATCAACAATCTGGTTGACAGGAAGGACTTATTTCTGGTCCTCCCAGGCTGCTGTTCTATAAAAAGAGACTAATTTGATCATCCACAGATTCTCCATAATTCATCAGGAAGTTGCCACAAGTCACAAATAAGTGCCAGCCACCAAAGACGCATGGGTTAGAGACAAACTGTGCTATCCCTTACCTCTAGACCTTCTCTAACTACTCTGAACCTCAGTTTACTCACTAACAAAAATAAAGACAGTACCGCTGGCCTGTCAGGGATACAGTAGGGCTTCAAAAAGATTTAACATGTGAGAAGGCTCCTTGCTTATCCTATAAATTGTCAGGCACGTGAAAGCCTGATGCTCATTATTTCTCCCAGCCATCAGAAGAGAGTCACAGTTAGTTCTTCCTTCTCTAGTTCCACAAAAACACCAGCTGTTCATTTCAGAGTTAGCTAAGGGAAAATGTCATCTGCAATAAAGACAAAGTCCAAAACACCAGAATGATGGGCTCTTTCATAGCTGTTATTTCTTTTTAACTTTTTAGCCTAAAATGGCTGTTTCTGAAAAGTTCTGTTGTTAATTTTTTTTCTTTTAGTCCTTCATGGAATGGCCTTGGAAACATCCCTAGTACCGATATCTACAAAAGTATCAAGAATTACAAAAATGTAAGTGCCTTTTTAAGATATTTGCTTGATGTGGGTGTGATAGCCTGAAATTCAGGAATCACATATTTCTCTCTTAGCATGTTAGACACAAGGTGGCGGAGAATGGAGATTTCTATTGGAAATGTCCATTAATCTACTGGGAGTGTTGTAAGAAATTCTGACTCAATGTACCTTCTGATATACATGGATTATATGCATTTTATATATGCTAGTGGAATGTAATTTTAATGTAAAAATTATTGTAAGAAGGATTTAAAAATAATAGGCAATTACTTCCAGATGTTCAATCAAAATTTTATTTCTGTTATGTAACCCTTAACTTTTATGAAATTGCCTGAAATCCCTGTAAATTGTTCTTCATTCAATTGTAACAGATTTTCAATTTCTATGTAACCAAGACCTTAGTAGATATTGTGCTTTACCTTTGGAATTGGAAGAAACAATATATGATACAGAAAATGAACATCCCATTGATGGGTTTGTGTTGCCTGTAAATAAAGTTGCATAGTGGCCACTAAGGGAAACAAAAATGAAAAAGCAGAGAAAGTAAATTAAGAAAACAAAAATTGAACAACAAACAAAAGCCCCCAAACACAAACCCCACATATATATGTTTATATATATTATATGTATGTGTGTGTGTGTGTGTATCTGTATACCTTAGCAAGTTACAGTTTAATTTTACCTTAATATTAAAAAATTACTGGACACTAAACCTGAAATTCCAGTTGCTGCCACTTAGTTTATTTCTATAATCTTTCTGTTATTTTGAGTCAAGTGCCATTAAAGAGCTAAAAATGATTTCAGAGAAACTTTAGGCTCTGGGGCAGGGAGTCTTAGGCTGAGTTTGGGAGCTGTGAATTCTAGGCTCTGTCTTGGTGAGGCTTTACCCGAGTCACTCAGCCTCTCGGGGCCTCAGTTTTCTCATCTGAAGGGCTGTGACTAAAACTGCTATGATTCTCAAAGACTACAAAAGTATACGATTCTATGACCCCATGGATTCTACTTTGGGCATGGCCACTGTGTATTAGAGTACAAATAAGCAGGTGCCATCATAAACCTCAGTTCCTATAAATGCCCTTGGTTTTGCCCCCCTCCCAAAGAATTTTAGCAAAATCAAGAGGGTCAGTGGTATGAACTGACAACAAACCATTTCACCATTTTGAGCCTCAGCTTCCTCATCTGGAAATTGTGGTGTTGAGTGATTGCATTCTAAGGCCCTTTGTAACTTGACCTTCTATGGAACTGTGGAAGTCCAAGCATTTGGACCACATTTTGCTTCCCAACTGGGGTGAAGGCCCTATTCAAGGAAAGTTGAGTGCTTTGGTCTGGTTCCTCTAAGCACTTGTGATCCAAGTCCTTGGCAGAATACCTAGAAATGTAATTGACTATTTGATGCTGAAATTGTTTAATCTCGATTTTTTTTTAAATGCCAGATTGAAGAACTTGAAGGAGTGAAGATTCTTAGATTCTCTAGTCCTATTTTTTATGGCAACGTTGATGGTTTTAAAAAATGTATCAAGTCCACTGTAAGTATTTTAATCCTAGAAATTTGGTTTCTAACTTACCTTGACATTTCACTCATGTATTTATTGGGCCCTAATTTGGAATAAGGCCCTATGCTCTAGTCCCTTTGTGTTGTTCATTAAGAAATATAATATCCTTACCCTCAAACAATGTACAATTTGGGGGTGGGGGATGGGGAACATTTACAATATCTTGTGGATTTTAACCTACATGTGAATCCAAGTAACAATAACTGCCAGGCAAAACGTTACAGGGGAGTCCAAGCAGAATGTAAGTAAATTCCAAGTAAGCAGCATAGAAAGTGTTAAGCGCGTGACAGGAGAGGGCCCTGGATTCTCGGAAACTGCATCTCTGCGGAAAAACGGTGCCGGAGGCGGGAGCCTGAATAGCCTCAGAAGAGCGGTAGAGCAGTGCAGGCGCAGGCGGGTCCCTGAGAAGCCGCAGTGCTGGGAGGCATTGTCTCCTCTAGGCGGGCGGTAGAGGCGGAAGGTGGGTTGCGGGTTGCTGAGAGAGTCAGCGTGCTGCGGCAGCAGATTGCCTGCACAGAGAGGCAGATGTCTTTAGGAAGCCAGCTGCCTATCCTGAAGCCAGACTCTAGAGATGTATACTGGGATGCAACACGGTGCCTCTGTTTTAGGCATTTGGAAAAATAAGTATTTTTGCTAATACGTATTGGACTTATTATGGCTGTCTTCAATTAACAAATAGATATGTTTACAAGTGAAAAATGTATGTAGATGGGCGAGAACCAAGCTAGTTGGACAAATCAGACAGTTGGTGAAGGAAGGCAAAGCCAAGAAGAGAGGGTGGGAGCAATACACTGAGGGAAGGTTGCCGAGTTAGAGCCCTGGGGGATATTTAAGTAGGAAGTTCTGGTCTTGGATGACATTGCTAAGCTTTGGAACTGGAGTTTGCTTCTGTATCAGTGTTTTCCTAAGTGAGCTCCAGGGCAAACAAGTCTGGAGGAATGTTCATAGATTTTCTAACAACAAAAGGGCTCTGTGATGTCAAGGAAATTTGGAAACACACTTTAAAGCTAAGTAGGTTCTTTTTTGCCATTTAGCCTTTTTTACTATCTTGGAGCCTTTAATATGGTACTATCTTTCTAGAGTATCTGGTGGCCTGGAAGTGGAGAGGGATCATACAATTCTTTTTTTGGTATAATGTCTCAAGGAATAGTCTGTCTGTCTCTTTTGGTACTGGGGGTTGAACTCAGTGGCATTCTACCTCTAAGCTACACCCCCAGCCCTATTTTATTTTTTAAATTTTGTATTGGGTCTCACTAAGTTGCAGAGGGCCTACCTAAGTTGCTGAGGCTGGCCTGAACCTGCAATCCTCAGTTTCCCAAGTACTGGGATTACAAGTGTGCACCACCACGCCTGGCTGCATGAGAATTAACTGTTCAGATAATAATTGCCATTAATGAGCATTAGGGAACCAATATTTTAAGTGACTTGATGTTTATCTCCAAAGGTTGGATTTGATGCCATTAGAGTCTATAATAAGAGGCTGAAAGCACTGAGGAGAATACAGAAACTCATCAAAAAGGGACAGTTAAGGGCAACAAAGGTGAGAAACATCTTCCCCCCCCCCCCTTAAATTTTCTCCATACTCTGACCAAAAGCAGCTAGGTGGTCTAAAATTGAAGCTATCCCCCTCTCTATCCAGATGCATATGAGCAGATGACATACATACGTATACAGAGAACAGCTGAGCTGTTCTTGTAGGCAAGAGGGAATGTGTGGGAATGAGACAAAACCAGCAAGGCTCCCTGGAAACACAGGCTGTGATTTTTTTCATCAAGAACAGCATCTGTATTATTTTTTAAACCTTACTTTAACTAAAAGGGACTGAAGTTCGTTCGGGTTCAATGCCAAAAAACTACAATAGAAGGCAGTAAGCTCAGAAACTTTTAAGCTATTAATTTTTGCTCAGATTCTTCTGCTAATACATCTCTTGGCAAAGTTCCACAATGTTCCAAAAATTGAGAGCATTTTGGCTCATCAATCTTCCATTTTTCTTCCTGGAGAACATCAAAATTTGGGCTGAGGTAGAATTCATTCCTTAAGGGTTCACTCCCCTTGATGTTTTAGCTTACCAAGGACCAAGTATGCAGGATTTTTAGGTCACTGGAGATGACTGGTTGAGAGACATTTCGATTCACTGGCAGTTAAGTTGGCAGTGCTTTCTTTGTTTAGAATGGCATCGTGAGTGACGCTGGTTCCACAAATAATGCATTTGAGGCTGACGAAGACATTGAAGAACCAGAAGAACTTGATGTCCCAACCAAGGAAATTGAGATTCAAGTGGATTGGAACTCTGAACTTCCAGTCAAAGTGAATGTTCCCAAAGTGCCCATCCATAGCCTCGTGCTTGACTGTGGAGCTGTATCTTTCCTGGATGTTGTGGGTGTGAAGTCATTGCGACTGGTAAGGTTCTGGTTGTTTGAACTACAGGGTTGAAGCTTTAGCAAGAGTGAAATGAGATAAGGGTTTCTTGGTTTTGTGAAAGGGTAAATGCATGGGTTCTATAATTTTCCTAGGTGAATAATTCAAATGCATAAGCTCTGAAGCCAGACTGCCCAAGGCAAATCCTGGCTGCACCACTTAACAGCAGTGTGACCATGACCAAGTTGCTTAATCTGTCTGTGCCTCGGTTTCTTCATTTGTAATATAGGGGTGGGTAATGATGGCCTCTACTACACAGGGGTGTTATGAAGATCAAATGATCTCATGTAAGAAATTTAGAAGAGTATTTGGTACATAGACACTCTTTAGACATTATTATTTGTGTGTGTATTTATGTGTGGTATTGGGGATTGAATGCAAATGCATTCTACCTCTTAAGCTACACCCCAGCCCTTTTTATTTTCAAACAGGGTCTCATTAAGTTGCCAAGTCTGGCCTTGACCTGCAATCCACCTGTCTCTGCCTCCCAAACACTGAGATTACAGGCAAGCCTGGTTCCCCTTAACAATTATGAACACCTATTATGTATTTTTGTTCTATGAGTGGCAGCAGGATAAAGAACACCAGGTACATAGTGGGCCTAGAAAAGTCAAGCATTATTAAGAGGTTAGAGTAGACATCAGGTCAGACATTCAGGAAGTCAAGACAACATTGAGCATATAGGATGGAAACATTCATGATATCAGAAAGCAGCTGTACAGGCTCAAGTTTATTCATTTGTTCAACAAATAGGTGTTAAATGCCTAATGTGTGCTGAATACTCTGCCAGGCAAAAGAAACTAGTGCTAAAGTAGTCACAGTTTTACCTCATGGAAATAAGCAACCTAAAGGGGAAGTAATTTAATAAATAGCAACTGTATTAAGTGCTTTGAAGATGACTTTAAGTTGAGTGTCACCTGAAGTGTTAAGTTTAGGTGAAGCTCACATAGGTATCAAGAAGGTCAGGCAAGGGGGCACATGCCGATAATCCTAGCACTTGGGAGGCCGAGGCTGAAGGATTGCAGGTAACTTGGACCCTTGTCTCAAAATAAAATATAAAATAGGGTTGGGTATAGAATACTCCTGAGTTCAATCCCCACTAACACACACACACACACACACACACACACACGGTCAGGAAGTAATCCCAATACTTGGGAGGCTGAGACAGGAGGATCACAGGTTCGTGGCCAGCTTCAGCAACTTAGTAAGGCCCTCTGCAACTTAGTGAGTCCCTGTTTCAAAATAAAAATAAAATAGGACAGGGAGTGTATCTCAAAGGTAGACTGCCTCTAGGTTCAATCCCCCCAGTGTCCCGCCCCCCCACACACACACACAAAAAAAAAAAAAAGAAAGAAAGAAAGAAAGAAAGGTAAGCAGGCTAAGGCACTAATAATCAGATGTAATCAGATGAAACTGACTCCTAACTGAGATTTAGCCTAGCTGGGGGCTTTCTGCTACCTCTGCAAGGACAGGATATGGTTCTAGGAGGTAGGTACTAGGTAGGTAAGGTAGGGAAGTGATTATATTTGGCAAAAAAGTGAAAAAATGCTGAAAGATTCTATTCTCTTAGTAGATCTGGTTATTAACTCATTTGAGAATACACTAAGCATTGGCTCAGTTCTCTTATAGATGGTATTGGTCACGGGGTTTGATGATTACTTTTGGAGAGAATCCTAACTTATTCAATGCCAGAATATTTCCCACACTTAAATAGCTGCTTTTAAAATATTATAATAGAAATCATTTGTTATTGCCTAGAGGCCTAGTGTTATTGACTTTAAGATTAAATTTAGGATCATTGTAAAGTTACATGTAGCTGTAAAGAATATTAGAGAAATCCTATGTCACTTTCCCCCAGTTTCTCCCAATAGTAATATCTTCTAAAACTAGAATACAAAATTCCAATCAGGATACTGACATTGAAAATAAAGACCTTAAGCTGGGTGTGGTGGTACACGCTTGTAATCCCAGCATTCGGGAGGCTGAGACCGGAGGATCCGGGTTCGCGGCCAGCCTCAGCTACCTAGTGAGGCCCTCCGCAACTTAGTGAGACTCGGTTTCAAAATAAAGAATAAAAAAAAAATAGGGCTGGGGGTATAGCTCGGAGGTAGAATGCCTCTGAGTTCAATCCCCAGTACCGCAAAAAAAATAAATAAATAAAAATAAAGACCTTAAATGTTTAGGTCAGTTTTTATGTTCTGAATGTGGTGATCATATTCACACCCATATCTCTTCCACTCAGATATAAATGCATGCTTTTTTCTCCAATCAGCAAGGGCTATATTAGGAAGCCATATTAGGAATCTATACTCCCTTCTTCCTTCCAGAAATATTTATTGAGCACCTCTGTGTGGAAAGAGTGCTGTGCTATTGAACGCTGCATCTTGCCATCTCTTGAGATATGGTCTTTTCACCTCTCACCATACTATCATTATAGGGTGAAAACCTCCCATGGTTTTCCCAATAATGAATTTTCCTCAAAGTCTTGATAAACCATGAAACTGTTAACATTTTTGCTGAGCAAGTAATTAAAATATGACTGACTTATGGGTAGAGTTATTCATTGTTACAAATTCTTTTTTATTTTTAGGTTGTCAAAGAATTCCAAAGAATTAATGTGAATGTGTACTTAGCATCACTTCAAGGTAAATGGATCAGTGTGCATATCCATCTGTAAGACTTTCTCCTAAGCCCTGACTCCTACCTCGGAATGTGAGCACACAATGTCTGAAGGCCTTTAAAAAAAACTCTTCTATTGTGGTAAAGAATTTATGAGAAAATTAGTCATTTTAATTGTATAATTAATTTAGCAGTATTAATTATATTCACAATATTGTACTGTTATCATCCACCATCTATTTCCAAAATTCATCACCACAAACAGAAATTCTGTACCAATTAAACAATAACTCTTAGGGCATTTTTGTTTCTTATTTTTTATTTTATTTTATTTTTTTGGTGGCACTGGGGATTGAATGCAGGGGCATTCTATCTCCAAATTATACCCCTAGGCCTTTTTTATTTTTTGTTTTGAAACAGGGTCCCACTACATTATTTCAAATTTGTGCCAGAGAGCTGGTACTGTATAGAAACTTATGTCCTGATAATGATGCAAGTTCAATAGGGGGAAATTGTTATGGGTAGAACAGAGCTGGAGATGACATAGAGCCGGTGAGAAGAGAATTGATAAAGCATGAGTCTCTGTTTGTGTAAATGTGCAGGAAAGTGCTTGTGCTTAGGCTGAGTTTTCTAGAAGCAGAGCTTGAGACAGGAATTCCTACACAAGTGATTGAAGGAGAAAAGCAGGATAGGGCAGGAAAAGTAGTTGGTCAAAGATATGGCAGAAATCTTGATTGCACAGGACACTCCACAGCAAAAAGAGCAGCAGAGAGTTATACTATCTTAAGGAAGGAACCCTGCCTTTGTACCTCATTATAGTAAGTCAATGGATACAGGTCACCTACATGTGGGGGTGTCGCCTCCCAGGCCTGTTCAGGGCAGACAGATCTCAGTGGCCAATGAAAATTCTCCAGAGGTAAGCACAGCTGTGACTCATCAGCAGCCAGGCTCACCGCAGCTGGGGGATGGGTACACTAACTTGGCCAAAGGTGTGTGGTTGGACACCAAGGTCATCTACAAGCAGTTATGGGTTAACCATTCTGTGTGCTACTGGGGAAAAAAGTCAGTTTAGAGCAGGGTCATATTTTAGAGAAAAAAAAATAAAAGAAGGAGCTACAGAAACATAGTATTGGTCCATGTTACAAAAATACCTTTCCTAAAGACCACTAACCCTTATCTCTCTTTTGTAGATCATGTAATAGAAAAGATGGAAAAATGTGGTTTTTTTGATGATAACATTAGAAAGGACATACTCTTTTTGACTGTTCATGATGCTATACTTCATCTACGGAATCAGGTTAAATCCCAAGATGGTCAAGATTCTATTTTAGAAACGGTAAATATTTAACCTTTTCTACATCTGTATCTTTTCTAAACTACCAAGATGTATATAAATAACAAAAATTACAAAAATATAGTTTGAACACCAGCCTAACTGTTGGATTTTAGGTCATCTGTATAACCTCTCAGAGCCCCAGTTTTTCATCAGTGAAATGGAAATAAAAATATTTACCTTGCTGGCTAGATGTGAGGACTAAAAAAGATAGTTTATAGGCAAGTATCTGGTAGTCCTAGTATATGATAGTTCTACAATGTGTGAATTTACTAATAAAAGTAAGTGTTAGTTATAATACCCTTTAGAAGGCAGCAATGAAACTGTGATTTGTGTATATAAATGCAAATAAATTTCAGCAATCTGGAAGCCCTTGAATTATAGATTTTTTAAATAGGATCCATCAGGCATGAGTGATCTTTAACAAGAAAAAACAATTAAAGCCACAAATAAGTTCAGGATTAATTTTCTCCCATAAAATTGAATAGACCCTAATTTCCTATAGGTCTTGTCAATTCTCTTGTCAGACCAGGAGAGGTGAACATTCTGGTCTAATTCATTTCCTAGGTCTACTGGTAGGCCTGGAACAAGAGTCTACCAGTGGACCCTTTTACAGAGAACTTGGGAAACTAAAGCAAATATCAACAAAAATATAATAATGATGAGCCAGGCATGGTGGCGCACGCTTGTAATCCCAGCATTCGGGAGGCTGAGACCGGAGGATCCGGGTTCGCGGCCAGCCTCAGCTACCTAGTGAGGCCCTCCACAACTTAGTGAGACTCGGTTTCAAAATAAAGAATAAAAAATAGGGCTGGGGGTATAGCTCGGAGGTAGAATGCCCCTGAGTTCAATCTCCAGTACCGCAAAAAAAAAAAAAATATATATATATATATATATAATAATGATGATGATTCTAATGATAAAATGCATATTAAATCACTCCTTAGTTTTCTAAAATTATGGTAAGTATATCTTTACTGTAGACTGAAAGTGGATGTTTGCAATAAAAGTAATTTAGAAAACAATATTATAAGCTGGACTTGGTGGCGCACACTTGTAATCCCAGCATTTGGGAGGCCGAGACCGGAGGATCTGGTTCGAGGCCAGCCTCAGCTACCTAGTGAGGCACTCTGCAACTTAGTGAGACCCTGTTTCAAAATAAAGAATAAAAAATAGGGCTGGGGGGTATAGCTCGGAGGTAGAATGCCCCTGAGTTCAATCCCCAGTACCAAAAAAGAAAACAATATTATATTATTCTTTTCAGCTTCTATTAATGGAGACATTGTTCTGCTTAATGTTCTTAGGGAAAAGAGTAGCCCTAAATACTAATGTGTCAATCTTAAATAGAAAAAAGGAAAAAACAGTAGAACCACAAACATTTTTTAAAAGCTACATGCAAACTGCTCATCATTGAAAACTCATAAACCTCTTTCTATCCAATTTTAAATTCTCTAGCCCATAGTTAAGAACAAAGCAGGATCATATATCT
The DNA here is from genome assembly GCA_004027655.1 of Graphiurus murinus. NCBI lineage: Eukaryota > Metazoa > Chordata > Mammalia > Rodentia > Gliridae > Graphiurus > Graphiurus murinus. The sequence continues at coordinate 40,302 of PVLC010003689.1, forward strand.
TTAAAAAAAATACTCTCATTAAAAGTAAAACAAATCCAAGGTACCAAGTTCTTTCTCAACATGAAAATGGTTATTTCATTTGTTATTAATACCACTCTGATCTAAAATCTTAGGCCACAAATGTTGCAAAACCCACTAACCAAGAGTGGGTTAGACTCACCAGGTTAGACTCAATCTTGTGTGCAATAAGGAGGCACTCAGAGCAGCTGGGGAGGATTTTTTTTAATCCTGGATATTCTAGACTGAGTATAACTGAATGCTTGCATTACATGCTTCCTGGTTCACTGAAGAGCGGGTTAAGCATTACTGATTGCCTGTGAAGTCAGGAACTTGACACGTGTCCTCTGGGTCAATTGTGAAGCCCTGTCTGGTAGATAAATGGTAAATTATGATAAGCTTCACCATGGCGCTCTCATTTTCTTCAGGAAGAGCCCCTTGTATGTTAGGATATTATAGATGTACTGTTATGACCCTCTTCCTATCCCTTTATTTTCCCATCATGGGGACTATTGCAGGACAATCCCAACTTGTAGTTACATCTAACTAAAACCTTTCCCATTAGGTCATGACCATTTTTACAGGGACTCATTCCTCTAATTTCCACACTGACAAAGAGAATTGGGTTGTTTTTGAGATGGAAAATAGCACTTCAAAACATCATTTTAGCCTTCGTGTATATTTAGAGTTGCTTTAGAAATGTCCCCTTCATGCTTAAGACAAAGCCCAAATTGTTGCTTTCCTCTGTGTAGAAGATTAAATTACATATTACCCCTAAAAAGCAGAATGTTCTTCAATGGCACCTTAATCTATAGATGTTGGTTACTGCCTCCAATAAAGTTTCTTTCTATCTGATTCAAGTTGAGACTGCTTGCTGTCCTCAGTCACAAGCCCTTAACTGTGCATTCACTGCTTGCTGAGTGCGGTATTGAGTGCTCTTAGCTTGGCTGTTGAAAGAGACGCACTGTTGACTGCTCAATTGTTTAGGCAGAGGGGGTGCTTTGTTAAGAGGCATACATTTCAGAGGTCAGGCAAGAGAGCTGAAAAGGAGTTTAGACAATGGAGAACTAAACCAGTTCACACATGAAAGTGAAAAATGGCATAGGGAAAATTGTAAGGTGGGAAATATAAAAGAACAAGAAATTTGAAAGGACTCTGAAGTCTGTAGGTTGCATGTGAGAAACACCAGCAAAGCTTCAAATCTTTTTCAGTGGAATATTAGGTGGATTGATGCTCTTATATTTCCAATAAATACTGTGTGTTCTCTTTGTGAAGATCACCTTCATCCAAGACTGTAAAGATCATCTTGAATTAATGGAAGCAGAGCTGACTAAGGAAGAACTTGATGTCCAGGATGAGGTATGATTGTCATTTTCTCCTGAAGATAATAATTTGGATTAAATTTTGGGTAAACTCAGCCATACTAGTAGTAAATGTCTGATTAAGAACTGTTAAAGAAGTTGGGCATAGTGGTACACACATGTAATTCCTGTACTTGGGAGACTGAGAAAGGAGGATTGCAAGTTTGAGGCCAGCATGTACTAATTTAGCAAGAACTTGTTCCAAAAGTAAACAAACAAACAAATAAGGCTGGGGGTGTAACTCAGAGGTAGAATACCCTTGGGTTCAATCCTCAGTAACAACACACACACACACACACACACACACACACACACACACACACACTTTCTCTCTCTCTCTCTCTCTCTCTCTCCCCCCCCCATCCCTTCCTTCCTCCCTCCCTCCCTCTCTCTCTCCCTCTCTTTTCAGGAAGAATAATTCCAAAAAAATGCAGAAAGGATGGATTTGTAGAAGGAGAAAATGAAAAACAAGAATTCTCCCTTGAAGCATTAAGTACTTCGGGACCTTTTGTCTCAGGCATATAGACACAATTGGCAACTGATAGCAGCCAATGCATTGGTCTTGATTTTATACCTAACCCAACAGGTATTTCTCTTCCAGAGACCTAAGGCCATGGGACAGGGTAAAGATGAATAGAGTAAATTTCTAACCCAAGCGTTAGAAATTCATAACGATGAGGAATAAGAACCTTATGATTTTTCTTCATGTGACTGATAATAGCTAAAAAGAGATACCCTCTCCACCTGAGGCTGATTCTATGAATTTCAGATGCTCTTGTGGCATCAGACTATGCCAAGGAAACTTGCCTGAACCTGTAGTATCTGCATCAGTTTTATGGCTCCACCTCTGAGTAAAATGGGAACAACAATGGAAGATCATAGAATTTTGAAGTCAAAAGATTTCTTAGAGTTGGGCATGGTGGTGCACGCTTGTAATCCCAGTACTTGGGAGGCTAAGAGAATAGGATCTCAGGTTCAAGACCAGCCTCAGCAACTCAGTGAGGTCACCTGCAACTTAGTGAGATCCTGTTTCCAAATAAAAGAATAAAATAGTCTGGGGGTATAGCTCAGAGGTAGAATGCCCCTAAGTTCCATCCCAAATATCACCAAAAAAATTTAAAAAAAGAAAGATTTCTTAGAAATGAAGTAGCACCACATCCTAATCTACACAGCAATCTCTCCTACACCATCTCCTATGGATGTTCACTTAGTTTTTGTGCCAACATTCCCAAACACCGGTAACTAGTGACTTCTCAAGAAAGTTTGTTACATGGATGGAGGTCCCTAAATGTTAGTTGTGCTTACAAAACTGAGTTTGGCTTTTCTGTAATAACCAACTAGAGGGCTGAGATCTGTATTCTTTAGCAACACAAACCTTTCCCCTGAACAGCTCTTCAATTACTGGAGAATAGCTCTTTTGTCTGCACCAGATTCCCCTCCAAGAGAAACTCTTCCAATTCCTTCTACTGTTTCTAATACACATGCGGTTTGTCAATGCTTCACTGGCCAAGAAAGAGACATAAAATCCCGAAGGTGGTCAGGCCAGATGGAGACTATGCAAACACTATTTACCTTTATCTCATATTTTTATTACTGTAACTTAAAAAGGTGTTTGCTTTCATTATAGCTGCATCAAAATCTTGGCCTCTATTGAACAAGGGCCAACTACAGACACTCCCACACAAACCATGGTCTAGCTGGGCTCTGCATTTATATTTATGTAATTGATTTTCGAACCATATGCAAAAATATACACTTCTGCTAGATTGCATATTGTTGGTTTTAGTTTATTGGCATAGTTTTGTATTTGGAACATATCAATTAACACATTAACTCCCCAAACCAACCTGTGTCATAGGCAACTCTGATAAACATGCCTTCTCTGCCTCTTTCCAGATCCTGATAAAATTGTTGAAAAGAGAAACATTCAAATGCCTATGGTGAAATCAGTCAGTAGAGATTATAGGCAGAGAATTCCATAGAGGCAAGATACTGCTAGAATAAAAAACAATTGACATTGCATCTTAGTCTATCAGCTTAATGAACCTAGGAAAATCATTATTGAGCTGAGAAGTCACCCCCACCTAGCTTTGGAAACTTATGACTCTCTTTAGTTTGAATAAAAACTCATGTATCAAAATTGGAACTTAAGAAGTGGTCACTCTCTGGTATATTGATTGATTACCACATAAAATGATCATTCAGTTTCTACAGGTAGTGAAGCAGTACAGCACAGGGGTTTCAAGGACAGGGCTTTGAATTAGGTGGGTGGGGGGTAATCCTGATTCTGTGTTTACTGGCTGTACAGCTAAGGACAAATTACTTACCCTGTCTTCATTTTAGTAACTGCATATAAAACAGAAATAATACCATAGAGTTGTGAAAGTTAAAGATGCATGTGAAATAATAACAGAGTCTTATGCATAGTAAATGCTCAATAAATATTAATTATTGCTTTTATATAAATCCAATTAAAGTCTCACAAGGGTCAAATTAAGTTTTTAACCTACTTTTATTATGATGCTATATACCTAAGATGAGTAAAAGTAAGCAATCTATGCCATAAGAATATAGATAATGTATAAGATATAGCTAATCTAAGGAGAATTCAGTTGTACCAACACTGTTTCTCTTTTGCTTTTATAGGCTATGCGTAAACTTGCTTCCTGAAAGTGGGCCCAGGAGGTTATTTTAAGCAAGGACTGCAAGAAAAAATTTACCCACCGATGTCATTCTATACAAATATTTTCTGCATTGACTATTTCTTTGGATTTGAAACACTCATTATCTTTTTATTACATTTTTTTTAGAAAAGTCTCTTGAGTTTTTTAACCTTAGCCATGAAATGAGAAGCACTGAGATTGTTTCTATGTTTTATTTACAGAACAAACAGCTTACCTCTGAAATGTGCAAAATGGTGAGGAGAATTATCCAGGTGAATTAGCAATGCCAGGATCTGCTGATGTTATAATATGCTGCTAATCCCCCATGTCAGATTTGCTAACAATGTTCACTAGGGTACTGGAGTATCTCAGTTCAGTTAGAGTTAAGTGTTGACCCAATAGCTTCTGGCAGGTGGGCCAGGAAAGACTAATCATAAAGAAAGATCCATTTATGACTGACCTCATTATCTACGAGCTGCACCGACCACAGAGTAAAATCACAGTAAAAACACTGAAATACAATTATTAATGCTTTTATAAAAAAAACCTTAAAAGTCGCTTTTGGTGAACAAGTCAAAGTTTAAAAATGCAAGTTTGGTTTGTACTTAATAATGAAGTATTATATGTGACCAGATATACAACCAGAATTCAAGATCTCTTTGATGCTGGAAATGGTTCACTCAAAAACTATACAACTAGGTTGATATATTTGTAAAACATTGATGCAGAGAAATGAACAAGAAGATTCTCATGGTTTATAGAAATCATGGATCACAATTAGGATCAAAGAAAATATATGAGTCTATCTCTAACTTAAAATACAGGGTTTTTTTTTTTTTGTTGCTGTTGTTTTCTTTTTTTTGTGGTACCAGAGATTGAACCGAGGCCTTCTACCTCTGAGCTACACCCTCAGCCCTATTTTTTTATTCTTTGTTCTGAAACAGGGCCTCACTAAGTTGTGGAAGGCCTCACTAAGTAGCTGAGGCTGGCTGCAAATCTACAATCCTCCTGTCTTAGCCTCCCAAGTACTGGGATAACAAGCATGCGCCACTATGGCTGGCTCAAAAAATGGAGTTTTAATTTATCTTAGTCTATAGAGATGATCATTGTATGAAGTATATTTGGTATTTAATATCTAACATGAAAACTACTGTTTTGAGCAAAAACTATTTTGTAATAAGACCACAGTGATAAAAATGAGCTTATATTTTTCTCTAAATATTTAGCAGTATGTGAAGTAATTAATCTTTTACCAAATTCTGACCACTTTTCAAAAAAAAATAAACTGTTTACAGTAGTCTATGTTAAAAATGAATTTTGAAACATAAAATATTCTAAATGAACTCAATATCAAAGGGAAAAATTGGTTTGGAATGTATACACTGGAAGTATATGTATATTTTAAAATCCATATTTTAAACAAGAAATTTTTTTATTATTATTTTTACTTAATTTTTTTCTTAGCACAAGTCTAGGTATTAATATGTAATGTGTAGGTTTTGTTCTTGAGACTACTCCCATGTTGGAGCGAAGTTGTACTTCACTTCCAGAGAAAAATAAGTACTCAAGTCCTTAACTGAGGCAAAGTCTTGCTTGACTGAGAGCTACTATCCTTTTAGCACAGATCTGTGAAATTCTCAAATATGTTTTTATTATTATTTTATTATTTTATCTGAAGGTAGTATGTTTTATCTCTGGTAATACAATTAGAATCCACTTGTCTACTTCTGAAGAAAGCTAGATGGTGATCATATCAAATTAGTTGATTCTGAGTTCTGGTTATTTCTTGTCATAGCATAGCCAAAATTATAATGCTATCTTATTTTCATAATGATACTGCTTAAAATGGCAAATCATATTTCTAAAGAGTGAAAGTAGTAGTCTTGGAGAAAATGAATGAATACCTCTGTTCAATAGAGGATATATGCACTGCTCATTTTATTTTGAAGGAAATACCAAAGGTGCATTTTGCAGTAAGTCTAGAGTTTTGTAAGACTTTAGGTCCATTTGTGACTACAGAAGACCACAATCTGACTTGTTCCACAAGCATGCTCTAGGAATATTGTCTCTTCTATGCATTTTGTGAATAGTAAGTATACTTTTTTTTTTTTTTTTGCGGTACTGGGGATTGAACTCAGAGGTGTTCTACCTTCGAGCTACACCCCCAGCCCTATTTTTTACTCTTTATTTCGAAACCGGGTCTCACTAAGTTGCGGAATGCCTCACTAGGTAGCTGAGGTTGGCCGCGAACCTGGATCCTCCGGTCTCAGCCTCCCGAATGCTGGGATTACAAGCGTGCGCCACCATGCCCGGCTAATAAGTATACTTTTAATTCTGTGTTATCTATGGAAATTTTACTTGAAATTAAAGCTTTCTTTTGTTATATTCTTAATGTAAAGGATAAGATTCCAATATTGTATATGAATTTCAATAGCAAATGAAAAAGTCAAATCATGTAAATCTGAAAATATTTACATATATTTTTAATAAAGTTGCCTTTTAAAGCACTCCAATTTGTCATTTCTGAGAAAAACTATTAAATATAATTAAAAAAATCCTATATTCCAAGTTTGTCATTACTCTTATCAGTCAGCATTTTGATGTATGCTTTATAGCTCCACTTCCATTTGTATGTAATTTCTCTTCCTACCTCCTCTCATATACTAGAATATAACCCACTAGGGCAGGGTCCTTTTTTTGTTGTTGTTCTTGGACATATCCCAAGTGTGTAGAAGAGTGATGAGTGCAAACCCATCTTAGATGCTCAATAAGTATTGCTGGGTGACTTATAATAATTAAGCTGCAGGTAGTGATGCCATTTAAGTCCAACATGGTTTGAGAATGGCAGTCTTCAAAGTACATAAAACATTCAGTGTTTCCTGAGCTTTCAGGACTATTTCTAAGGCATATAACAATAACTCATATGCTTGCTTGCCTGTTTATATGCTAGTTTCCAGAAAAGGGGCTGGGGACTCACTTGACTGCTAACAGGGAGTCGAAGACCCTCTTAGCCTCTGCATCATAATTTTAATATGTGGACTGAAGTAGCCCACTTCATCTTTTTCTTCAGGAACATCTTTGGGTCTGGACTTAGAGATACCGTTTTTGCATAAGATTTTCTACCTCAAGTCTACTCCTAAGGCATGATTTTAGACCAAGTGCTCCACTACTCTGAGCTCCCTCCCCCTCATTTAAAATTTTTTTGGAAATAATTACAAATATGCAAGAATTTGCAAAGATATGTACATCAAGATTCCCATACACCCTTCACTCAGTCTTCCCCAATGTTAGTATCTTACATAACTACAGTACAATATAAAAGTCAGGAAATGGTTGTTGGTACAAACCATTGAGCTTATACACATACCACCAGTTAAAATGCACCCATGGTGTATGCTTGTGTGTGCAGCTTTATTCCATATACCACTTCATGTAATCACCTGGACCACGATCAAGAACTGAAGTAAACAATCAGTGCAAGACTGCTAGGCCCTTTTTAAAAAAGCACACCAAGTGCAGATACACACATCCATCCTCACACCACCCTCAGACTTATGGCTGAACAGGGACATTCTGAGTTGGAGGTGCACCTCTGATATTAAACTTCATGGCCATGTTAAGTTGAACCCCTGCTATTCGACAGTATAACTTGTTTGCAATGACTTTCAGTAAGCCTCCGATGAGAAAAGACTTCCTCTGAAATCACCATCCCAGGCATGGAGGAGCTCTAGACCACTCAGCAGGAATATTTAAAGATCAATTCTCATCTGTGAGAGTGTTACAAATCCTTGGTCAACCAGTGCTGCAAGCTGGGGGAGAATTTTCAGGGAGGAGACTTACGTATGGCCTCTGTGAACTGGATGACACTGCCTAACACTTGAAGATGGCTCTTAAGTCTGAATGTTGATCAAAGCCTACCCTCTGCAGTTGAATTCATTTCCAGATGCATCAATTTGTGGTAAACTAGCCCAGCAAGGTCCTTTACCCTATTCTCCCAAAACTATATCATATACAAAAGGAAGAGGCCTGGGTGTCCTTCTACCCTAGCCCAGAAGTATTTTGTGAGTAGAGAAGCCTGGACCATTAGAGCATACTTGTGAGCTTATGACTTTTCTCCAGTAAGCTCCTAATTAAATGGGTCAGGGAAGGAAGTGGTGAGAAATGAGGCTTGAAGGTGGACTGGAGCCAGATAATGAGGGGCCTTGTTTACTACATTAAAGAACTTGGATTTTTATCCTCTAGTCTGGTAAGAGATAAAGGCAAAAATGGTTGGGTTACATTACCTGCTAATCCAATCAGCTGATCTGGGTACCTAGAAATAAATTCAGAAGGTGAAATTAAAGTAGAGATGAATGAGGCTTTTGTTTTTTAGTTTCCAAGGACAGAGTAAGAGATGAAAGCAGACATATTAGCTTTTGTGATTTAGAAACAAAGGGCTTGTTCCATGGTGGTGACTTTTATTTCTAAAGTTTATCCTTTTAAGATAATTTTAGTATTATTTATAACTATATGAAGCCTTACTTCTATGATCAGAAAAAGAAATATGTACCATTTAAAAACATATAAGGCAGAAACAGATACTGATTTGAGATGGTGGAGTTAATATTTCTTTATAAATATGTTGTTTCTATGTTGGAGTCACTGTCTTTTTATGCTTTCACTTGCTTGTAAAAAAAAAAAAAAGAACACTCAGTCCCTAAAACAAAAGAAGAAATGAGAGCTTAATATTTAAACCAGCCATTAAATGTCTGTGGCAAAAAACAAGCTCTGGCAAATGAGTGCTCTGCGCTTGCTGCCACCTCATCCCAAGCAATGGAAGGCCTTTCAAACTCTGGGAGTGAGGCTCTGCTCTTCTTTTCCTCAGCCTCTCTTCTCCATACTGGTTGGCTGGCCTCTACAGAGACCAGCAGGCCACACAGCCTGAAGATGCTTGTGATAAAAATCTAGCCTCAGGGGAGGCTAGATTTTACCTGCTTTAGTAATTGAGGATACTTTCTCTTTTTCATTTCATGTGCTTCTGCCCAACTCCATGGCACTAGTTTTTCCATCAATTCCTCATTCATTCATCAAATGTTTACTGTACATCTATTTTATAATAGCATAAAACATCGTCTCTGTTCTTATAAAACTTAGTTAATATGGGAAGCAATCAATAAAGAAGTAAGCACACCAATAAATACATAGTTGTTCTTCTTTATCTACAGAGGACTGGTTCCAAGACTTCCACAGATACCAAAATCTGTAGATGCTCAAGTCCATCATATAAAGTGATGTAATATTTGCATATAACCTACATATATCTTCTATATACTTTAAATCATCTCTATTAATTATAATACCTAATTATAATGTACATACTATATAAATAGTTGTTATACCATATTATTTAAGGAATAATGGCAAGAAATCTATATGTATTTAGTACAGATGATTTTTTCAAACATTTTTTATTTTAAATTGACACATAATCATATATATTTATGGGTTACAATGTGATATTTCAAAACATGAATACAATATGTAATGATCAGATCAAGCTAGCTGGTATATCCATCATCTCAAACATCCATCATTTCTTTGTGTTGGGAGCACTCAAAATCCTCTCTACTACCCATTTTGAAATATATAGTAAATTGTTATCAACAACATTTGCCCTAAAGTGCTATATAGATTTTTTTCAAATGTTTCCTATCTGTGGTTGGTTGAAACCATGGACGCAGAACCCATGGCTATGGAGGTTATATAATGGCTACTTGTGGTAGTGGCTTTGAAGCTGACACATGGAGGACAATAACAGAAAACAACAGGGTGGGGCAGCTACACATCACATATTCATGGAAGAATTAGCATGTACCAACTTGGGGAAAAGGTTTTTTAAGCAGAGGGAATAACAGTATAGGGCTGTTTTTTTTTTGTTTGTTTTGTTTGTTTGTTTTGTACTGGGATTTAACCCAGAGGGCTCTGCTTCTGAGCTACATCCCCAGGTCTGTTTTATTTTTTATTGAATGAACGAGGGTCTCACTAAATTGCTGCAGGCTGATATTGAGCCTGTGATCCTTCTGTCTGCGCCTCCCAAGTACTGAGATTACAGGCATGTGCCACTGCACCTGAGCTCAGCATAGGCACTTGAGACAGGAAAGAACTCAACTGGGAGGGATGTGGTCTAGAAACTGAATGATCAGCAGGACCAGAGTATAGTGGAAGAAAGGGAAAGTGGGAAGGCTGCCAAAGCAAGACTCTCAGCATCTAAAAGTTGAGAAGGCACTGAAAGGATTTAAACTGAAGAAGAAGAAGGAAAAAAAAAAGATGCTCAGATTTGCATTTTAAGAAAGATTTTTCTAAGCCGGGCATGATGGCACATGCTTGTAATACCAGCATTTGGGAGGCTGAGACCGGAGGATCCGGGTTCTCGGTTAGCCTCAGCTACCTAGTGAGGCACTCCACAACTTAGTGAAACCCTGTTTCAAAATAAAGAATAAAAAATAGGGCTGGGGGTATAGCTCGAAGGTAGAATGCCCCTGAGTTCAATCCCCAGTACCGAAAAAAAAAAAAGATTTTTTCTGAGAGAAATATAGTCTTGTTTGTTTCTATGCAGAACAGATCTCCTAAAGGATACACAAGACCAGTCATTTTGGTTGCCTATGAGAACAAACTAGGTGGGAGGCAGGCTTTCTACTGTAGATCCTTTAACTTCTGTAATGTGGAAAGGCACATGCATTCCACGACTTGAAGCAGGAACAGGAAGAAGGCCATTGCAGATGTCCAGGATGCATTTGAGACATACTTAGGAGAATTTAGCAATTAGATGGATGGGGAAGAAAAGGGATGAATTAAGATAATTCCTCCTTGTTTGGGGATTCTGGATTGAGCAATTAAATGCCTGGTGATGATAATTACTGAAATTGGGGAGAACTGAGAGGGATAGTTTGGGGCATGCAGCTCCAGAATTTCTGTTTAGGGTCTTTTATAGGTAGCCAGCTGGTTGGAAGTAGACGTTGTAGTAAATGTGCATTTGTATCAGTCAGGATAGGTTTAATTTCAGTGCTATAACCGAAAGCACATACACATGCATGCACACATGTCACAGAACTAAAAAAGCAAAAACCTCAGCACTCTGTGTAACAAGGTTGTTTTTTTGTTTTTTTTTTTTCCTTACCCAGTTTGCTGAAGGTCCAAGTGACTCTTGGGCAATTTTCCTCCATGTGATAGCTCAGCATTCCAGGCTGTTTTGATCTTGGACATCTATATTTCAACCTATGATTACTTTGGTATAAAAGAAGGCAAGGGGAAAAAGAAAGAAAGCGGTTTTAAATAGTTCTGTCCAGAAGCAACATGTAACTTTCATTCACATTTCAGTGGCCAAAGTAAAGGATGTGGATAAATATCCTTCCAAATGTCTAGGAAAGGAAGGAGAATTAGAAATATTGGCGAACATAAGGAATGTTTACCACAACAATTTATCTATGCTATCAAAGAATGTGGTGGAGGTTATGAGAAGATATGGAAATTGGGTCATCCCTGAGGACCCCAAATGTTTGTGTCGTGTGTGTGTGTGTGTGTGTGTGTGTGTGCGCGCGCACGTGCCAAAAAATTCTAATTTTGGAAGGGTTAAATTCAAGATGTTTTCATCCAAGTGGAGGTGCAAATGAGCAGATAAACCAAAGGTCAGAAGACAGATAAGACCTGAAGTATAAATTTGGGAGATTAAAACAATATCTGGAGTCTGGTGGTCTAGGCTGGTGTAGTTAGGGATAAGATTGCTGGAAGAAAATGTTTAGAGGATAATTTTAAGAGTGTTGTGTGAGTTTAGAGGATAATTTTAAGAGTGTTGAGTATTTGTTCCTGCAATCAAAATTAAAGGGTCAGGAAACTAGGAAGGAACAATCAGAGATGGAGTGGAAGAATCAAGAGTAACAGTATTGAAGTGAAGGGAATAATTTATTTTTGTGTGTGTGATATTGGGAATCGAACCCAGGGGTGTTCTACCTCTCAGCTACACCTCCAGCCCGTTTTAGTTTTTGTTTCAAATCAGGATCTTGCTAGGTTGTTGAGAGCCTTACTACATTACTGAGGCTGTCCTCGAATTTGTGATCTTACTGTCTCAGCCTCCATAGTAGTATTACAGGCACGTACCACCATACCCAGCTAGGGAATAGATCTTTGAAAGGTTTTGTTTCAGCTCTTATCAAAGTAAACCCCTCCACTTGTGCAAGGGATCACCTCTCTTTCTGCATGTCAGTTTTTTTTTTTTTTTTTTCTGTACTGACTCACATCTGGTAGCACTGAAAATGCTCTAGCAACATCTCCCAATTTATAAAACAAAGCCAGCTTTTCCCCTGTTTCTAACCACCATTAGATCACAAAACTCTAGGCACATAGGCATCCTTTCTGTTCCTCCAACATTCCAAGTTCTCCAGAACCTTTGTACTTAACTCTTCCCTCTATTTATCTCCCTTCCAAGTCCCCCAAGCCCCCCAAGGCCCAGGTTTTATTAAAGTTCCATTCTTTCTCATCTTTCAGATCTCAGCTTAGATATCATCATTCCAGAGAGGCATTCTCTGAATCTGCTATATAAATCAGCTCTCTATCCCACCCCTGTGACATGGGCACTTTATATCACATTGTTTCTCTCTATTTCTTTCATAGTATTTACAGTTGTCTGAAATTATTGTTTAGTTATTTACAAGTATCCATCAATTTTACCCCTCTAAAAAGCAAGCTCCAAGAGAATATTAGGAAAGCTTAGCTGGGGATGGGCCTGAAGGGTGTGACTATAAGGAAGGGCCATTTTCTGCCCAAGGGTCGCCTTTTCAGCAATTTTAAGAGAATATGTTGATAGGAAAGTTGTTACTATTATGACACAAATCACATTTGAGCAACCACTCTGAAACTCAGATTGTGATATGAGCAGGGTAGTCAAAGGGTGTTGCCTGTGTAAGTACTTGCTGTCCCACCAACCAATATCATGGGGCTCACTATCCCCTGTCCTGGCGCTAGGCCAGGTAACTCTCTTGCAATAACCTGGCTACACTGTTGGGGCAGCACCTCACTTTCCATATACCACAGTGTCTAGAACTGTATCAAACCCACAGGAAGTGCTTGGTAATTACTGAATCAATGTCTGTGAAGATAATGATTGTACAAAATCTGATTTCCAGCAAGGTCATCTCAAAATCATACACTACTACAAAAGTTGGATGAAGAGATTTCTGCAAAACGAAAGCCCCAATTGTTTACCCTACCACACTTGGATACAGAATAGTAGAGATTCTCAAAGTTTGTCTGCTGACCCCTTGCATCAGAATCTCATGGGGTGTGGGAATCACAAATGGAACATTTGACTTGTAGGACATGCTTTAAGTAATTATTTGTAGTAAATTCTCAGTTCGGGGGCCACAATATACTTACATCTATTTACGCATACTGTGTTATTATTATTGCAGTTTAGTCTTTTGGTGACTTCCAAACTTTTGAAGTATAATTAAGGAGATTTTATTTACCTGTCGCTGGTGCCACCTAGTGGGCATCATCTAAACAGGTTTGAGTCTAGGATTTTTTATCTACCTACCTGGCAAAGGTGATAAAGATATCTTTTATGTTGGACATTGTATAAGGTGTGAATGTTAACTTATCTAAATCAATAGACTAGTTTAACTTCAAAACAACATTATAGCCAGGTGTGGTGGTGCACGCTTGTAATCCTAGTACTTGGGAGACTGAGACAGGAGGATCATAGGTTTGCGGCCAGCCTCCGCTGCTTAGTGAGGCTCTCCACAACTTAGTGAGACCCAGTTTCAAAATAAAGAATAAAAAATAGGACTGGGGTATAGCTTAGAGGTAGTATGTCCCTGGGTTCAATCCCCAGTACCGCAAAAACAAAACAAAACAAACAAACAAAAAACAACATTATAGTGGGAACAACTATCCTTATTTTACAGATAATGAAAACTAAGAAATGGAAAGATTATCTACTGCGACCCGGGAAGTAAATGGCAGAGCTACAATTCCACATCCCAACTCCTTAACTACTATACTAAAACACTGAGTTACATCTATAATTAAAAAACTAGTACAAAGTGTTTGTGTATTGGAAGGTAAGTGGATGTTGGTGGTGTGGTTAAAGACTTAAATACTAACAGGTTCCAAAGAAGCAGCACGGTTGTCCCCTGGGATATTAGGAGCCCAAGAAATGGTCAGCACTGGGTAGGTAGGTAAGATTCACTCTGAGCTCTTTGATGCCTCAGGCAAGGGTAAGGTGGACTAAGGCATCACTTTTGTGTCGTGTGTGTGTGTGTGTGTGTGTGTGTGTGTGTGTGTGTTTTACTGGGGATTGAACCCAGGGACATTCTACCTCTGAACTATACCCCTAGCCCAATTTTTTATGTTTTATTTTGAAACTAGGTCTCACTAAGTTGTGGAAGTCCTCACTAAGTAGCTGAGGCTGGTTGTGAACTTGCAATCCTCCTGTCTCAGCCTCCTAAGTACTAGGATTACAAGCATGCACTACCACGCCTGGCTACTTTTGTGTCTTATTGCAGCAGATAGGCAAGCAGTAACTATAAGTAGAAGACCTGTGAAGACTGATGCTCTCCTCCTTCTAGCAGATTCCAAAGTTTAGACTGTTCTGACAACCTGGTGTTTATTCTTGACTAAAGAAGAGTATATCATTCTCTTGCCTCTAAATGATAAGTTCATTGCATTTGAGTGAACATCCTTTCTGCAAAGTAGACCTGATGGCAATCTTCATGATGCTGTCAAGGATTTTCTGTGTAACTCAGGAAAATTAAGTCATTCCCAGATGTATCAGTAAACTTGGCCTGTGATAATAAGATGGTCTGGGAGGCTTAAGCAACACTCTGGGACTCTGGTGAGGATGGCAACCCTGGTCTTGGAATTGCCTTTTGGGTCCTTCTTCCCTTTTCTGAAAGGATAATACATGTTCACAGCTGAATAACTCTGTGGTCCTGTTTCAGAAAAATCCAAGAAGTTTGACAGCATTCCTTCATTGTGTCTTACCTTCTTTGTTCCCTTTAGGTCAAATTGGCAATGTCTCTGCTGGTATAACCCATCACTATTCTTGATTTCTGCTGCAGTGGATGGTTAAGCCCATGAATCACAGCCATGATCTTTTCATAAAGTGGTTGTTTTGAGACAAGAGCAGGGGAGGGTGCTGATTTCCCCACCAAACTTTCCCAGCAAATAGAAGCTGCTTTCAAAGAATTGTTTCTACCAATGACCAGGTTCAGGAGCTGCTGACTCCTCCCCAAAGTTTACCCTGTAACCCTCTTCCACAACCATGTGTATAGGCTTGAACTTGACCAATAGATGACCTTCCTGGAATGGCGGTAGTGAGCACTTCCATCATCGTTAAGGAGTCAAGCACAGAAGAACCTAACTTGCATGCACAGATTGCCACATCAAGTGCAAACTCTGGTTTGCAAAGCTCAGAGCAATGAATTGACAGGACATGTGCAGAAATTCTGGGATCATGTGCAACAGCTGACTGTGTACCTGTTTTTGTCTATATTAACTTTGTTCCTTGTGTCCTCATCAAGCAGTACTGGGACTCTAATCCATACACTGTTTCCTTCATGCTCCAGCACAAGCCTCAGTAGAGTCTTGCTCTGATGGTATTGTTTGCCTCTTCATGGTGTCTATCTTGAAAAAAAGAACCCTTAGCAGAGCTGGATACACTAAGAACTGGTAACACCAACATCAAAAAGAGTTGTACTGCCGGGCGTGGTGGCGCACGCTTGTAATCCCAACATTCGGGAGGCTGAGACTGGAGGATCCAGGTTCGAGTCCAGCCTCAGCTACCTAGTGAGGCACTCCACAACTTAGTGAGACTCGGTTTCAAAATAAAGAATAAAAAATAGGGCTGGGGGTATAGCTCGGAGGTAGAACGCCCCTGAGTTCAATCCCCAGTACCGCAAAAAAAAAAAAAAAAAAAAAAAAAAAAAAAGAGTTGTACTTTTCATGTATGATTTCTATCCTGAATTGAAAATGCCATGCCTACTGGTAATAGTTTGGCCACATGTTTAGTATTCTCTTCAAAACAAGATTTCTAGCTGGGCATGGTAGTGCACCCTTGTAATCCCAGTACTTGGGAGGCTGAGACAGGAGGATAGCAGGTACGAGGCCAGCCTCAACTATGTAGTGAAGTCCTCTGCAACTCAGTGAGACCCTGTTTCAAAATAAAAATAAAAATAGAGCTAGGGGGTATAGCTTAGAGGTAGAATACCACTGGGTTCAACCTTCAGTACCACAAAACAAAAACAAAAACAAACAAACAAACAAAAAACCACCAAGATTTCTCAATAGCAATGTTGATAGGTTGATGCAGCTATTCTACTCCTAGGGGTATCTTTCCGAAGGAACTGAAATCAGAGAATTACAGTAATATATGCATATCCATGTTCCAAATTCTGCACCCAACCTAGGTATCCATCAATAGATGAATGGATTACAAAACTGTGGGATACATATACAATGGAATTCTACTCAGCAATAAAGAAGAACAAAATTATGTTATTTGCAGGAAAATGGAAGGACATGGAGAACATTATGTTAAGTGACATTAGCCAGTCACAGAAAGTGAAGGGTCATATGTTTTCTCTCATATGCGGAAGCTAGGGAGTAATCTGGATACTGGAGGGGCTTCAGATAATGGAGGAGAAACTTCAGTGCAGCCAGGGAGGTGGTCCAGGGGAAAGAGAGGGGGAAGAGAGAGGATCAGTGAAGGAATTACTACCATTGACATTATGTGTATACATGAGAATACCAATGTCAATCTCAATACCCTGTATAAGAAGGGGGGGTGATAGAGAGGAAGCCAGGGGAAGCCCACCAAGTGCTGTGTGCGTGCATGTCACTATCACTGTGATTCACATTATGATGTGAGGCAATAATGTACCAATAATAGTATATAAAACAGGCCGAGAATTTTCCAGATCTTCAAGTTATGATTCCTTTTTGCTTAATAATTCGTTCTTAATCTTTCTCCTTTCACATTTTACTATAAGCAATTAGGAGGAACCCTTTGAAATTTCCTCAGATACATATCCAGTTTCAGCCTCACATGTTTTATCTGCCACAAAACAGTAGACCATCATCAAGCCAAGTTCTTTGCCACTTTAGAAGGATCATCTTTCTTCCAGTTAACAAGTTCCTCTAATATGTTCCTAATTTCTGTCTGAGATCATATCAGAATTTCCTTAGCATCTGTATTTCTAGCACGCATCAGAAAACTCTTCTATTCTCTACTCATTACCTAGTTTCAAAGCCATTTCCATATATTAAGATATTTGTTGCAGTAGTACCCCACTCCTCAGTACTAAAGCCTATATTAGTCAGCTTGGGCTGCCATAGCAAAATTCCATAGACTGGGCGGTATAAACAACAGAAATGCATTTTCTCACAGTCCTGAAGTCTGGAAGACTGAGATCATGGTGCCAGCATAGTTGGGTTCTAAGGGTTCTCTTCTGGCCTGCAGAAAGGCTGCTTCCTACGTGCCTGAAGAGAGAGCAAGCTCTTGGGTGCCTCTTCCTATAAAGGCACTAATCTCACGATGAGGACCCTCATCTAATTCTGATTACCTTCTAAAGGCCCATTTCCAAATGCCACAGACATTGGAGGTTAGGGCTTCAACATAAGGGTTTCAGGGAAACACAAACATTGTCTATAACAATATTTTTTTTAACACTCAATATTTTTTTATTGCAATTTCTGTTTACTTTTATTGCAAATGAGTTTGTCTAAAGTTTTTCCCAACTTTTTGCTATAGAGAATTTTAAACACCAGAAAAGTTGAAAGTAGGGTACAATGGTATAACCACTAGTAAAACTCAGTATTAACATTTGGCCACATTTGCCTTATCTATAGGTCTCTCCTATTTGAAAGTAGCTTGCTGCATCATGAAAATCTACCCCTAACTATGTTAGCATGCATTCTTAACCAAAATATTATTATTACATTTAAGAAAATAATCCTCTTATAATGTCATGGTTTGGATATAAAATGTTCCCTAGAAGCCAGGCGTGGTGGCGCACGCTTGTAATCCCAGCATTTGGGAGGCTGAGACCAGAGGATCCGGGTTCGCGGCCAGCCTCAGCTACCTAGTGAGGCACTCCGCAACTTAGTGAGACTCGGTTTCAAAATAAAGAATAAAAAATAGGGCTGGGGATATAGCTCGGAGGTAGAATGCCCCTGAGTTCAATCCCCAGTACCGCAAAAATTAAAAAAAAAAATGTTCCCTAGAAACATTAGTATTAGTGCAAAATTGTTGAGGTGAAATCATTGATTCATGAGGGCTCTAATACCATCAGTGGATAAATCCATTGATAGATTAATAATTTGAATAGATTTATAGGATGCTAACAGGCATGGTTGGAGGAGGTGGGTCGTCAGGGGTGGGGTCTTGGGGACTATATATGTCTACAAGCTTCTCTCTCTCTCTGCTTCTGGCCTCTATGATGTGAAAGTGGTGTCCCTTTGGGCACCTTGTCCCACCACCCCCACCATGAACTCCAATAAACCTTTCCTCGTCTAAGTTGTTTTTGTCAAGTACTTTAGTCCTAGTGACAGGAAAGTTGACTAAAACATAATCTTTTGGCTCATCTGTATTAAACTTTCCCAATATTTTATAGCATTTTCTCCTGAATTTGAGTAGCCAATCAATTTCAGCATTGCACTTATTTGCTAAGTCTCTTTAGTTTTATTAATCTATAAAAGCCTCCTACTCTTTCCCCCCCCCCAAGATAATGACTTTTTTCTTTTGTGGTACTGGGGATTGAACCCAGAGGCCTGGCTTGTGAGTATAGGTTTTAAAAACTCCTAGTAAGAAAACCTCAAATAGTGCAGAACAATACAAGGATAAACTTGCAAGAACACCCCAAATTATCCTATTAAAAATAATGTTTGCTGTGGTATGAATGTTTATGTTTTCCTAAAATTCATATGTTGAAAACTAATCATCAGTGTAATGGTATGGGGGGGGGCTATTGAGAGGTGATTAGATCATGAATGAGATTGGTACTCCTCCAAAAGAGGACCCGGAAAACTGCCCTCCCACTTCTACCATTTGAAAACACAACCAGAAGGCCCCATTTATGAAGCAGAAAATGAGTCCTCACCAGACACTGAGTCTGCTAGTACCTTAATGTTGGACCTGCTACCCTTTAGGATTATGAGAAATAATTTTTTTTGTTATTTATAAACTACTCATCCTGTCATATTTTGTTGTCGCAGCTCAATGGACTGAGACAATTATCATTAACATCATGTGAAGAGCACAACCAGCTACTTCTCTAGACACCGATGGATAGATAGCGAAACTTTTATAATAGTATGATACTCTATATTCAATGCAAGGCCTAAGTGATGCCTCTATTCTATTACTTCTGCATGGATTTGATCCCTGCAGGTTGCATTTCCCTGGCTACTGTCAGTCAACATATATTTGGGATTAATCAATGGGAGACTGGTGGGAGATTGGAGGGTGTGAGAAAAAGAAAAGCCAAGGGCAGTAGCCTTCAGAGCAGCTGTGTTTCCTCTGACCCCCCTGAGGTTCAGGTTATACGGCTTTCTCCCCATGTCCCTTTAACCTAAGGGCTAAGTGGTTTCCGGCCTGTATTAATCACTGAGTTTCCTCACTACCATGTTAGGCTTCTCTCTCTCATTACCTGCTATAACTAATTCCCTGAATTAGTTAAATTAACTCAGTAAAAGTACTTGAAGTGGTTTCTAGTTAGATCCTCACTGCTCTACAATGAATGTTTTAATTAAAATTTTTAATTTCAATTAACTTACCCGATTTAGATACAACAAAGATATGAAATAGAAAACCTTAATGAGAGACATTTTTCCAAAAATATTATTAATAATATTTTAGACTACTTTCCAATTTGAAACAGTAGACAATTAGTGAAAAGCTAGTACTTACATGCATTCTACCTCTTTTCTTTAGGATTTTCAATTATACTGTTATAGTTTGGATCTGGAATGTCCCCTGAAGACTCATGTGTTGAAGACTTGTTTGTCCCTAGCTGGGTAGCAAAACTGGGAGTTAGTGGAAATTTTAGGAGGTGGGACATAATTAGAGGATGTAGGTCACCGGGGTCACGTCCTTGAAGGGCACATCTTGTCACTGGCCCCCTCTGTCTGCTTCCCAGCCACCATGAAGTGAGCAGCTCTGCTCCACCACATGCTCCTTGCCATGATGTTCTACTTACCAAAGGCCAAGTGACCATGGACTGAAACTGCTAGCCCCAAACCTTTATTTCCTACTTTAAGTTGATTTTCTCAGGTATTTTGTCATGATGAAAACCAAACACATTACAATCCTTTTGTCCAGATTTATCACATTCACCTTCTATTCTATAGCCACAATTTCCATAGTTGCTTAGGATTAATAAAGTTATTTAGTCATTTTGGTACCAGGGATTGAACCCAGGGTGTTCTTTCTCTGAGTTATGCCTCAGCCTTTTTTTTCATTTTGAAATGGGATCTTGCTAAGTTGCTGAGGCTGGTCTCAAGCCTGTGTTTCTCTTGTCTCAGTCTTCCAAGAGTTAGGATTATAGGAGTGCCTATCTAAAGTTACATATTTAAACCAGGTATGCTTCACTGGGATAGGTTTCATGAAAGCAAGAGGACTTGATTGCTGTGTTCAATGTTGTATCCAAAGCACCTGGAAGAGTGTCTGGCACACATTAGGCACTAACAAATGCATACCATTCAATATATTATTTTACCAGTTTTTCACTTTCTGAGTGGTAAATTTGAATTTCTGAGTTAATTGGATTTCATTGTTGTATATGTATAAACACACACACACACACACACACACACACACACACACACACACACACACACCAGTTTTTTCTTCCCCAAGGAAAGCTCAGGTATGTTGGTTGAGTCCTTCATGTTTGAAAACACTGCGGGTTTGTCTGTATGCTTGAATTACATCTTCACTGGATACATTCTTTGGCCATAATTCCCCCATCAGAAACTTTGTACACACTGGCCACTATCTTCTGGCATTAGATGCTCTTTGATTATTTTGAGTGAACTCTGAATATTGATTGCTATAATAAATTGCTACTAATTCCTTAAAGTCCTAGTGATCAATGCCTTTATAATTTGTTGTTGTTGTTGTAAGCTTTTAGGTAGTTGTCAGATTCATGTACAAAAGTTTAAGTTTTTTTTCTAAAATTCAGACATGGTCATTTTTTCTTTGGTGACATTCTTTAGTAGGTCAATAAATATTCTGTGAGTACCTTCTACTAACTACAATGTGTCATACAAACATGGATATCCTAGTAGGATGGTTAAATAAACATGCTGCTACAATGTGAAGTAGTGATGTCTTAAAAGAAACAGTGCTTGGTGTTCTGAAGGGGTTGTAATTATCAGGAGGAATGAAGGAAACATACATTTATTGAAGGCATGTTATTTGGCAAGCAACAAAGAACTTTGATCTTCAGGACAATTCAAAGGAAAGCTATCATTATTCCCATTTTTCTGATACAAAAATTGAATTCAAGTAACTGCCTAATACAACATAGGGAGTTCTGAGATTTTAATCCAGTTCTACCTGATTTCAAAGCTTTCTCCACTACATAATATTACTTGTTGCAAGAGTGAATCAGAGAAGGCTTAGTGGAGAAAGTGGCATATGAGCAGGTGCTTTAATGAAGGATAGGTTTTAAGGTTGCTATGGTCAGATACAGAGTAACCACTGAAGAGCTCAAGGTTGTAGTCTTACCAGTAGATAAATCTTGGTGGTGACCTAGGCCTGGAAAGGCTGGGTCCCTAGAGTGTGGCCTTAGGGCTTGTGTTTGCATCTTGGAATCCCCTTGATTGCTTGCTCTTGCTTCCAGCCTCCGTGATGTGAGAGCAGAGCCTTGTGCTTTCCCTCTCTCTGCTTCCCGTCACCAAGCCCTGAGATCTGTGGTCCCCAACCTCACACAAACTGAACCCAAAATCTCCAACAAAATTATGAGGAAAAATATCTTCTCCCCTCTAAGTAGTATGGTCAGTTCTTTAGATGATAGCTGTGAGCACGCAGACTATACAAAGTTGGAGTAAAAATTACATACAAATCTATGCTTGACATTTTCCTGGACAGAGGGATAGGTAGGTGTTAAAACTGTCAAAGAATGGGCTTTCTTCATTTGGAGACCCAGTTCTGGAGGTAGCTATTATCAATCACAGAAAGGAAACTCCATGTAATTTTGTTCAAGAGTTTCCTGGTAGGTATTCATTGGCCTTGAAATCTATCTTCTTCCTCACTATCTTTTTGGACCGATGCACAAGGAGTAAGATTTATCTCCAACGCTAAGATTTATCTTTCCTCTCAGGTATTTCTAGAATAGGCTAAACTCTGCAAAACACCATGGGAAATGTAAATCAGTGTTTTCTCTTCTTTAATGTTTTTAGTGGTGCATTATCATCTCACATCATAATGTAAATCATGTTGACACTGACATACATGCACACAGCAATTGGTGACCCTTCACCCTGCTTCCCCATCTCCCCCTTCCCATCAGAGAACTGAGACTGATACTGGAATTTTTTTTTCAGTACTGAGGATTGAACTCCAGGGCATTCTGCCTCCAAGCTACACCCCCAGTCCTATTTTTTTATTCTTTATTTTGAAACAGGGTCTCACTAAGTTGTGGAGTGCCTCACTAAATAGCTGAGGATGGCCACGAACCTGGATCCTCCTGTCTCAGTCTCCCAAGTACTGGGGTTCCAAATGTGCACCACCACACCCAGCTGGGATTTTCACATATGTACACACAGTTGATGTTAGTATTTCCAATACTGAACCTCTGTCTTCCCCCTCCCCTTTCCTTAGAACACTTCCCTGGCTCCACTGAGGTTTCTCTCCATTATCTGGAATTCCTCTGATATCCCTGTTACTCCCTAGCTTGCATGTATTAAAGAAAAATATATGTCCCTTCGCTTTCTGTGACTGGCTAATCTCACTTAACATAATGTTCTCCAGGTCCTTTCATTTTCTTGCATAAATCAGTGTTTTCAAACTTAAATTACAACCTATTAGTGCATTCTGATATCATTTTATGGCATTATAACCAATATCTCTTTTTAAAAGGCACAAGAGAAATAGCACAGACCATTGCATATAATAAAAGTAAGTATAGTTCCATGACACTTATGTTTAGGTGTGTATTTGTATTTATAGTATTGGGCCACAATGTAAAATATATTCCTGATAGGGAGAAACATTTATTCAAATAGTTTGGGTGTTTTAATTCATTTGCACTAGTAAAATAAAATACCTAAGACTGAATAATTTATAAAAAACCAAATGTTTGTTACTCATAGTTCTGGAGGCTGGGAAATCCAAGGTTAAAGGGTCAAAGATTTGGTGTCTGGGCTTCCTGCTTCTATATGGCGCTTTACTGCTCTATCCTCATATGGTAGAAGGAAGTGGAAGAGAGAACACTGACCTCACAAGGCCAAAGGGCGAAGGGGCCAGGCAGTTCTCAGAAGCCCCTTTATAAGAGTATAAATCCCATTCAAGAAGGCAGATTTAATCACCTCAAAGTCTATTACTTCTTAATACCACTACCTTAAGGTTTAAGTTTCAACATATGAATTATAGAGGGCTACATACATTCAAATCACAGCATCAGGGAAGTCTGAAAGCCTTTTCCCATTAGCATGGAGTGGCAGTTGATGTTAGGGTCAGGGAGTCCTTGGACAAACATTTTAAGTCTAGGGAACAGTGTAATGGACTATTTGCTTATAGCATAATGGCATAGCTACAGAGCAGTGTCATGAGTGTGTGTGTGTGTGTGTGTGTGTGTGTGTGTGTGTGTGGTGCTGGGGATTGAACTCAGGGGCATTGTACCTTTAAGCTACACTCCCATCCCTATTTTATTTTTACTTGGAAACAGGGTCTCACTAAGTTGCTGAGAGGCTAAGTTGCTAAGGCTGGCTTTGAGCCTGTGATCCTCCTGTCTCATCCTCCCAAGTACTGTGATTACAAGCATGCATCACCACACCTGGCTATAATGCCTGCCTTACTCTACTTTGTGCTTCTATAACAAAATATCTTTTCCTAAAGGAAGGAGGTTTAGTTAGCTCACAGTTCTGTAAGTCCAAGAACATAGTGCTGGCATCCACTTCTAATAAGGGCCTCATATGGCCAAGAACAGGACACGTGTGTGTGGGAGAGATGTCATATGGTAAGAGGAAGCAAGAGAGACAACCAAGGAAGCCAAATTTGCTCTTGTGGTAACCAATCCAGAACCATAAATGAACGTGCTCACTCTCATAAGAAGAGCATTGACTCTTCTTAATGATGTAATCACTTCTTAAAGGTACCATTTCCCGACACCTCTACATTAGGGATTGTCGGGGGCCTAGACTGGCCAGCTGGACCTCGCCTCTAGATGGTGCCTGGCAGAGTGCCAGAAGCAGCTGCAGGTGAATAGCATCCCGGGGGCTGTGCCACGCCAGAGCGCATGCACCAGCACGCCCGACTCATGGCCGGCCCAGGTGAGAGCTGTATGAGATGCCTCGTGGCTTAGGCCCTGCGCAGCTTTAAAAGCCTCCACCTCTTGCCTAGAGAGAGAGCTGCTGGGGAAAGGCTGGTTGGGAAGTTACTGGGCTGGGTTGCTGGGAGAAGTTCTGGGAGGAAGTGGTTGGGAAGAAGAAGCGGTTGGGAAGAGGTTGGCTGGGTTGCTGGGGAAGTCCTGGGAAGAAAGATTGTGGGTTGCTAGTGGAAGTCAGGTTGCTAGAGAGAGGGGTTATTGGAAGTCTGTAGGAAAAGCACTATTTGGAAAGACGACCTCTGTACTGTGATCCCAGAAAGAGAGAGATAATAAAAGAGGTTCGAACCAGTAATATTTAGGCAGCGTCTTTTATTGGGGCCTCATGGCTGAGGGTTCAGCCTGGGGCGCCCGATAAGGGATGAAGCTTCCAGCACATGAACCTTTGAGAGATAACCATATCCAAACCAGAGCAAAGCTCAAAGTACTCTTTCAGGAATTAGCTGAATAGAAATGGATAAAGGAAAAGCAAGGCAATTATCTCTTTGCAGAGAAGCTATAGGAGGTGCAGGCCTACCCAAATCAAAGGATATCTGCTGCAAACTTTTCCTTCTCAAAAAAAAAAAAAAAAAGGCTGCAGAACCTTAGATCAAAGAAAGGGCTTCTTTCATGGGAAAATGTCTTCAATTCTTATAGTCTTTAATTCCATCTTTGATTCTGAATTTGTCTCTTCCTCAGTTTGTCATGGTGTTTAGAAAGTTGACATACTTTGATAAGGCATAGATCTCACCCCTATATGCCTTGCCCATTCATTTCTACCAAAACTTGTTAACATGTAGCAGACACTATCCTGATCCTTTTTTTTTTTTTTTTTTTTAATTGGTGGTACTGGGGATTGAACCTAGGGCCTCACACATACAAGGCAAGTGTTTACCATCAAGCTACAGCCCCAGCTTTTTTTTTTTTTTTTTTTTTTTATACTGGGGGTTGAACTCAGGGGCACTCTACCTCCGAGCTATACCCCCAGCCCTGTTTTTTACTCTTTATTTTGAAACCGGGTCTCACTAAGTTGCGGAGTGCCTCACTTAGGTGGCTGAGGCTGGCCTCGAACCCGGATCCTCCGGTCTCAGCCTCCCGAATGCTGGGATTACAAGCATGCGCCACCACGCCCGGCCGCCCCAGCTCTTTTTTAAATTTTGAGAGAGGGTTTAGCTAAGTTGCTCAGTGTATCCTCAAATTTGTGATCCTTCTGATTCAGTCTTCCAAGTAACAGGGATTACAGGCATGTGCCACCACACCCAGCTTTGTATCTTTTTTTTTTTTTTTTTTTCTTATTAACAGTTCATTCATAAATGCCAGCATTTTGACCATCATGGGTGTCTTTGGCTTCTTGGCCAACTGTTTTTCTCTTAGGTGTAACATTATTGATTCATATCCTACCCCCAAATTTAAGAGTTGCTCATTATTTTTGAATGAATTTTGTTGGACTATGTTGTTTATGACTATATCATGCTGTATTTCTTAAATCTTACTCTGAAATCATTTTTCAAGGTTCTCTGAAATCATATTTTATTTTTTAGTACTCCCATTGTTCAACAGTACAAGTCAAGCTGATCACTGCCCTGCATATAAGCTTATCAATTCTCACATCTGTACCCTTGTTTTTCTGTGTATGATATGCCAGTCATTGCTCTCTTCTTCTCCAAATTTTATCATTAGGCTCAGTTTTTGTCACTCTATAAAGTCTACCTAACTATCCTCAGTCTCACTGCTAATTACCTTCTCTGAATGAAGGTAGCACTGCCTTTCCTGGAAACACTTAGAACTTAACTATATGGGTCTTGAAGTGCTAGCCTGTATGGTCCTTGAGGTAGGGACTATTATTTACATAGCTCTTGCCTTTTGCAGTCTTAAGTACCACAGTTGAAAGAGCAGTAGGAGATGAAAGTTACTGGCCTAATTAGGTATTAAGGAATCTGAAACAAGTTCTCTGATACCCATCCTGTTTTTCTTATAGCACAAGCAGTTTTATGGTAAATGGAAGGCTATGAAAACATCTTGAAGACCGTTAACTTATAATTCAAAGACTGGCAGATAGTCTCTCAGTATGAAAACATGTACCCTAGTACTTCAGATTGTCCATTACAATGACTTGTTATTTTTATAAAACTTACATCAGTACTATTCTATATAAAAAGTAATGTCAACTCTTTTCTGTTTGTTTTTGGTACTGAGAATTAAATGGGGTGTGTGTAGGGGGGATTCTACCTCTGAGCTATACCCTCAGCCCTTTTAATTTTTTTTTTTTTTTGAAACAGGGTTTTGCTAAGTTGCTGAGGTTGGCCTTGAATCTTCGAGCCTCCTATTTTAGCCTCCCAAATACTAGAATTACAGGTGTATGCCATTGTACTCGGCTAGTAATGTCAACTCCTGATCTGTGTGACTACAGCACACAGATAACTAATAAAAGATATCAGAGGGTAGTAAAATATGTCTACGAACAATTTCACTGATCAATTTAGGCAAGATCAATTTGTCACACTGCTACTGCATTGTTAATGAGGCAACCACAATTAAGGGAGGGGATGAATATAAACACAGATGCTAAGGCAATGCATGAAAGTAACATGTCAAGTAAAAAAATGCTTAATATTTGAACAAATTTAAAATAAGTGAAGCTGGGTGGGGTGGGCCATGTCTATAATCCCAGTACATGAGAGGCTGAGACAGGAGGATTGCAGGTTCAAGGTCAGCTTCAGCAACTTAGGGAGACCTTCAGGAACTTAGTGAAGCTCTGTTTCAACATAAAAAGTAAAAAGAGCTGGGGGTGGCTTAGAGGTAGAACACCCTGGTAAGTTTAATTCCCAGTACAAAATAAATAAAAATAAGTAAATCTCTCAGCCAGTTTTTGTAACTCCTCCTACCACAAAATGTTGATAAATCTGATTCACAGATCATTATATAAATTATAATTTAAAAGCTCTTTTTAATTCTAATACTTTAGCATCAGCAGACAGTACCAATAACATTATTCTTTTTTTTTTTTTTTTCCTGGGGTACTGGGAATTGAATCCAAGGGTATTCTACCTCTGAGCTACACCCTCAGCCCCCCCCTTTTTTTTTTTTTCCAAATGTTAAAACAGTTTTGCTAAGTTGCTGAGGATGACCTCCAACGTATGATCCTATTGTCTCAGCCTCCCAAGTACTGGGATTACAGGCATGTACCACTCCCAGACTAGAACTTTAAATTTTAAATGTCTGTAGTTGCCAGCCCAGAGGCCCATGCCTATACTCACACTTCAGAGGTTGAGACAGGAGGACGGTAGGTTCAAGGACAGTCTGCAATTTAAGACCCTGTTTCTTCATAAAAAAGGGCTGGGGTGTAGCTTAGAAGCAGAATGTCTCTGGGTTCAATCCCCAGTATCAATCAATAAATAAATCTGTAGTTGTGACTAGACCTACAAACCTGTTTATAAAAGCTGCTGATAAGCCAGGTGTGGTGGCACATTTTTGTAACCTCAGTACATGGGAGGCCGAGAGAAAAGGATGGGAAGTTTGAGGCCAGCTTCTGAAAATCTGCAAGACCCTCAGCAACTTAGCGAGATCCTGTTTCAAAATAAAGAGAATGCTCCTGATTCAGTTCCCAGTACCACCCCCCAAACCTCGCCCCCCCCACAATGCAGATGAAGTGGGAAAGCCTTTAAAAAGATCCCACTAAAACAAATCACTAAATAACCTGATGCACTTATAGTACTGTTCATCATGGTATTATTTCCAGCTGTTACTGTACAGATATGATACACTGCTACATACATTTTATTTGAAATTCATGAAAGCATGAAAACATTTCTATGAGGTCAATATAAAAATCTTTTATTGAACTAGGAACTCTGGCACCGAAAGTGTGAATAACCCAAAGTAATGATGTCGTCACCATGGGACGACAAGAATAGAACCCAAATCCCTTGACTCCCAAGCTTGTGTTTTCCACTAATTGTGCTCCTTTCTACTCATCCCAGAACATCAAGTGTAAAGGGTTGGAGAAGAGAGTGGACACAAATGAGCCGAGTCTGCGAGGTGGAGACTGCACGGAAGGTCCCAAGGAATCGCCCTTTGACACTTTCCTTTTATTTTGGCTGAGCAAGATGAAAGCAGCAACCACAAACCCCTGGGACCAAGAACTGGAACTAGGTACTGCCTTTTGTGGTAACTCTTCCTAGTTTAAGGCCTTTCCTTTTTAGCCGCTCTTCCGGCCAAGCCCTAGCGATCTCGCCTACCTCCTCTCTCCGGTCCTTTCTGCACATTACTGCTAAGTGTCCCCCTAAGAACAGGCAAGGGCGCCCCGCTCGCCCTCCACCTGGCCCTTCCACCGCGCCTTCAGGTGTTGGAGGGGTTTGTAGCATCAAAAGCGTTTCTCTAGGAAAAAAGAGTGATAGTCAAAAATTATAAACGTGTTTCAAGTGTTGGGAACTTCGGAGGTGGGGGACGGGGCTTTCTACCGCGTCCGCTCTGTATGGGTCCAGGTAGCTCGTCACGACAAAGCGAGATGTAGACAATAAGCACAGAGCCTCTCTCTCTACCTGCGAGCTTCTCCAGACTCAGCCATCCCCTGGGCGAGCTCCCGCCGGAGGACGCCTCCCCCGGCGCGCGTGTTTACACTCTTGCGCGCGGGGCGGAGGCTGCAGGCGCTCGCGGACCCCGGGGATTCCGAGCCGTTACTCCGCCCGCCGGGGTGGGGCCAGCCCTCGCGGAGCCTGCGCAGTGGGCGGGCGGCGCCGCGCACTACAAGTCCCAGAAGGCCTCGCTCCGGGGGGCGGGCGCGTGGTCGCCTTACCTGCCGCAAGGCTGCGCCTCCGGCTACTACGGTTCTCTCCTCCCAATCCCCCTCGGCGTCCTTCCCCCAGCGAAAGGCTCCTTCCCCTCGAAGCGCAGGAAGCGCTTTAGCAGCCTCGGCCCCGACGCTTCCTGCGTCTCCTTGCTCTTTTTGCCTCTGCCCGGACTATGCCTGACTCCCTCATCGGAGTGGGGCGGAGGAGGGGCGAGCAGGAAGCCCTTGCAGGCCGACGCGGGGCACCCCGACTGCACTTCCGCCTCCCGGGCTCCGGAAAGCAGCGCGCACGCGCTCGCGGCGACGCCGGCGCGGCTGACTTCCGCTCCCACTGTCCCCTGCGAGCCGAATCATGGATCACACTGGTAAGGAGGCGGAGGCAGTGGGGGTCCGGGTTTCATGCCCCCTTGGCTGGTCTGGGACTGGTTGCCCAGCGGGCGAAAGGGGTTCCGCTCGCCCCGCACCACTGCGGCGTGGCGGGGAGAAACGAATCACACAGACCCCTTCTCGTGCGCGGCAGGCCTGCTGCTTCCCGGCCTGTGCTCTGGTGCGATACTTCCATCCTTGGTGCCGGCAACAGACACTTCTGTGGTTCTGCGGAGCTCCGAGCTGGGACAGTGGGAGGCGCGGGCTTCGTGGGAAGGGAAGAGCGCTGGCTCTCTCTTTTTTCCCCCTTAAACACGGCTGGTCTGCTCTACATTATGGGAGATTGTTGGGTGGCTACTACTACGAGTTGGAGGAGCCTTATTACTCTGGAAGTGGGGATGAGCGAAAGTGGTTTGAAGACTTCCTGCTCTCAGCTTTAGGCGGATGCTGCAGTGGTCACCTCCAGTCGTTATTGTCTCTCTGGTTCTTTGTGGACTACAGGTTAGAGAAGGCAATTGGTTGTAGTTTTTGAAATCATAAGCGGAACAGCTTTTCTGCCGAAGCGCAAAGCATGTCCCATGCTTCGGCTCTGGTTTTTTCTCATCATTAATTGGAGCTGTTTACAGAGGAGATCTTAAGATCATGACATTCTCATCCCTTTCTCTAAGTAAGACTGGCTCCCCCCCTTGTTATATGTTGTTGGCTTCGCTTCCTTGTGGTTCTTGGATATTGATTGAATGCTCTTGGAGTTAGTGCTTCAGACAGTTATATCGACCATAGCACAAGTAGGGGAAAGGGGCTTTTTCTTAAGCATTGATTGGAGTGTTTTGATAATCAAATAGTTATATAAATGCGCGCGCATGAGTGTGTGTATGTATTTATATTTATTTATTCTTTGGTGGTACTGGGGATTGACCCCAGGGTCGTTCTATTTCTGAGCTACTCCTCCAGTTTCATTTAGTTTTTAAATTTTGAAACAGATTTCACTGAGTTGCTGAGAGTCTCGCTAAATTGCTGAAGCTGGCCTCAAACCTTCGATCCTCCTGCCTCAGCCTCCCAAGTATTGCGATTACAGGCATTAGTCACCATGCCCGGCACGTATACCTATAAATATATGTATATTTACATTTATATGTGTGTTTATGTTTATATGTGTTCATGCCAAAATATGTCCATATATTTGTAGTCCTTGAGATTGAGGTATGGAATGGTAAACAATAGGACTGAGTCCTTGTCCTTATGGAGGTTACACTCAATTGGGGAGGACAGAGCAAGTTTTTTTTTTTTTTTTTTTTTTTTTTTTAATTAAACATTTACAGATTGTGGCCAGTCCTTTGAAGAAAAACAAGTGTGGTGGAGCAGTAAGTTTTAGAGAGGGTGGTCAGGGAAGATCTTTCTGGAAATGTAATATTTAATCTGAAATCTGTTGGATGCGAAGAATCTAGCCATAGAATAAAGCAGAAGGAAGAGCATTTTCAGCAAGTACAGAGGCACTGAGAAAGAAAAATGTAGAGAAGGCCAGTTGGCTGTAGGCTAGTTAGCAAGAGAAGGAAAGGAAGGCATAAGCCACCTCTTTCAGTACATTGAAAGATATGGAAAACGTTTTAATTTTAGTTTAAGTGAATATGAAGCTTTTGAAAGGAAGTCGAAGAAGGAACATAATCTTATACAAGTATAATGGACTGTTCTGTGGAAAGTGCTGTTAAGGGAGGAAAGCAAGAATAATAGAAAATAGACAATTTAGGAAGTAGTTGTAATGTACTTCCTGGAAGGGAAGCTTGGTTTAGTGAAAGTGAAGAGGGGATGTAGCTCAGTGGTAGAGTGCTTCCTGCTTGCCTAGCTTGCACAAAGCCTCTGGGATCCCTAACATTACAAAAGTAAAAAGGGAGAGGAGAGGGAATGGACAGATGCAATAAGTATTTTATTGGTAGAAGTCACACATACGAATGGATTAGTTTGGAGGTATGCCTAGGTTTCTGGTTTGATCATCTTGGTAGTGTGTGCCATTAAGTTGGGGAAAATTTAGGACTAAAACAGAGCTTTTTTTAAAGTTGGAGGATTGGAATTTGGGAACAAGAATTTGGTTTTGGACTGCTGCATATAAAAAGTGAAGGGAAATATCAAGTGGAAATCAGAGGAAAGATAAGGACTGAAAATACATACTTGGGAGCTAGTTCTTTATAGTTGATATCCTTGAAATGGGAATGCGGTAATGAGTACTGAAGAGGGCTGAAAACCAGGCTCTCAGGAACTCCAGTGTTTGGAAAATGTAGAGTTGAAACTGGAATTTTGAAGGTAGAGTAACAAGCATTTAGGTTTAAAAGAATACTGGAATTGGGAATCAAGTCCCTGCCACAGTATAGAAGCTGTTATATTAGGAAATCTGAATGTGGGTGGGCGTGTAAGAGAGTACTTATTATCCTAGTTTTCTAAGATTGCCTAGGGAAGTAAAAGTCATCTTAACATGAAAATATTCACTAAATGAGCTGACCAGTTAAAATATCAGTTCCCAGTCAGATACCTTTTCTGCTTAACACTAATTTCTAATTTCTTTAGGAGGCAGTTTCCTTAATGGTTCGTATCAAAAGATGTATCAATTGCTATGCATTGATTGTGAGAAAAAATTAGAAACCTTGCAAAAGATTTAGATTTTCACAAAGTTCATAAACTGAACTTGATAACTATTTGAATTACAAATAAAGCCATTGGCAAATTAGGAAGTGCCTGTTAGCTGGTTATTGAAGACCTGGTGACAGAATAGGCATCTCAGAAGAATGATTTTAATATCAAAGAACCAAGGTCCTTAGGAGAATTGATAAAACCCTGGAATTTTGCTGGGCGTGGTGGTGCACGCTTGTAATCCCAGCATCTGGGAGGCTGAGACCCGAGGATCTGGGTTTATGGCCAGCCTCAGCTACCTAGTGAGGCTCTCCGAAACTTAGTGAGACCCTGTTTCAAAATGAAGAATAAAAAATAGGGCTGGGGGTATAGCTCGGAGGTAGAATGCCCCTGGGTTCAATCCCTAGTACTGCAAAAACAAAACAAAAACACACACAAAAAACACCAACAACAAAAACCAAAAGCAAAACCCTTAAGAATCCTCTTAATATCTGAAGGACAGCATTAACTGTCTATAACAACTTGCATTTATTTATTTATTTATTTATTTTTGCAGTGCTGGGGATTGAACCCAGGGACAGTCTACCTCTGAGCTACACTCTCAGTCTTATTTTTAATTCTTTATTTTGAAACAGGGTCTCACTAAGTTGTTGAGGGCCTCATTAAGTAGCTGAGGCTGGCAGCGAACCTGGATCCTCCTGTCTCAGCTTCCCAAGTACTGGGATTACAAGCATGCACTACCATGCCCAGCGCTTTTTATTTTTCTTTTTATTTTATTTACTTATTTTTATTGGAAAGTCAGGAATATTTTCTGAGCAAGAAAAATAGTTTCTGTCATGTCTGTCTTTTATCTGTTGTGTTGCTTATAAGTTTTATTTATTTATTTATTTATTTATTTATTTTTGCGGTACTGGGGATTGAACTCAGGGGCATTCTACCTCCGAGCTATACCCCCAGCCCTATTTTTTATTCTTTATTTTGAAACCGAGTCTCACTAAGTTGCAGAGTGCCTCACTAGGTAGCTGAGGCTGGCCGCCAACCTGGATCCTCTGGTCTCAGCCTCCCGAATGCTGGGATTACAAGCGTGCACCGCCACGCCTGGCTCTATTTATTATTTTTGGTACTGAAAGTTGAAAGATGAACCCAGAGATTTTCTACCTCCAAGCTACACACCCCCAGCTGTATAATGTTTTTATTTTGAAACAGGGTCTCGCTAAGTTGCTAAGGCTGGCTTTGAACCTGTGATCCTCCGGTCTCAGCCTCCCAAATACTGGAATCACAGACCTGTGCCACCACACCTGGCTGCTTGTAAGTTCTTTTATGTAAATAAGCAAATGCAGTGAAAGCAGGTGAAGTACATTAATCAATTTAGTCCATTTGGTGAAAGCTGATCAAGTTGGGCTTATCCTAATTAAAGATTTTAGGGTTGGCTGTTCTAAGAGTAGAAAGAGCCAGGCATGGTGGTGCACACCTGTAATCCCAGTACTTGTCTGAAACAGGAAGATCACAGATTTGATGCCAGCAACTTAGCAATGCCCTCAAAAACTTAGTAAGACCCTGTCTGTTTCAAAATAAAAAGCAAAAAGAGCTGGGGGTTTAGCTCAGAGGTGGAATGCCTCTGGGTTCAATCCCAAGTACCACCAAAAAAAAAAAAAAAAGTTGGAAGTACACTGAGTGATTATTTAAAATAATCATTTAGAGGACCCATTTTGAATTTTGTTTATTGTTCACAAAAAGTGCAGATGAATAGGAATTTAACATGTGGCTATAATACTTAACAGCCTTGGAGGTTCTTGTTACTAGCTTACTTCCACATATGTCTTTACTGATATTTAATGAAGACAGTTTGGAAATCAGTTTTGATTATAATATTGCAGGGGTGGTTTACACAGCTCCATTCAATAACTTATGTTTAAATACTACAATTTTTTTGAGCTGGGTGTGGTAGCACACTCCTGTAATCTCAGTACTTGGGAGGCTGAGACAGGAGGATCACAGGTTCATGGCCAGTTTCAGCAACTTAGCTATGTCCTCTGCAACTTAGTGAAACCCTAATTCAAAATTAAATAATAAAATAGGGCTGGGGATGTAGCTCAGAGGTAGAATATTCCTGGGTTCAATCCTCAGTACCACCACAACAACAAATACATTTTTAAAAAAAATTCACTTGCATTCCCTTTTCTTTCTAGGTAAAGTTGAATAATTTTGTGTTAGGATATCTTTTCATATTCGTGCAAAAGGGTACCTCTTAAGCTTTACATGGATCAGTCCTATGAAATTATAGTGGGACATGAATTAATTTATTTCACATAGTAACAAGTAGAGACTTCACAGACTAGAAAATGTCAGTTGTTTAGAAATAGATGTCGTTAGAAACCTTTCATCCTCCTAAATTATAATTTTCCTTTACAATACAGACCAAGAATAACTCGATCATTTGTATGTCTCTAGAAATGTTATAGCACAAATATATTATTACTTGTTTCTGCTACTAAACAGCAAAATAATTTTTACTATGTTCTTGAGTATTGTTTAGAAACACCATTTTGCACTTAAGGGAATAATCACTTTTCCTAAAACTGACTTCATTTTTCGATGAATTATTTAATTTAGCTGTCTTTGGGGCTAGTTTTCTGTTTTCTCTTTTTTTGGTTGTCCTGATGTAAATTTAGTAAATAAATTTGTTGAGTACCTACTTGGAATGCTTGATGAAAACACACAGATAGAGGGATGGTTTTGTTTCTTTTGCTTTTTTATTTTAAAAAATTTCTTATAGTTTCTTTGACAGAGGTTCTTACCTTGGTTCATGAGGGCTTTTCTATTTCTGTAAACTATTCTGGAATTATATGGAAAATGTTCACTTTTCTAGGAGAGGTAAATGCTCTAGAGCTTTTATCAGTTTCTGAAAGGAATCCAGGTTTCAAAAAGGGTTAAAAAGTATTGCTTTAAAGGCTGTTCACAATAGAGAAAATTTGTAATTATATTTAATCAACCTGATATTTAAAATCAGAACCAAGATCTTTAACCCTCGATAATGTTGGTTTTTTTTTTTTTTTTTTAATACTTGTGGCAGAGTAATCTTTGAAAAGAAAAACTAAAGGGAATTACAACTTTTTTTTCTAATGTAGACAATGAGTTACAAGGCACTAATAGTTCTGGATCGCTGGGAGGTCTTGATGTTCGCAGACGAATTCCTATAAAACTCATCTCCAAACAAGCAAACAAAGCCAAACCTGCCCCTCGAACTCAAAGGACCGTAAACAGGATGCCTGCAAAGGCTCCACCTGGTGATGAAGGTAATTTATTTAAACTATTATGCTCAACTTTCTGTTTTATCTGACTGCACCAAATAATCTGTGTGACTTTATTTACTTATAGATAACTTGTATATATTTTTAAATATTTCCCTCATATGTTTATTTATTTATTTAGCGGTACTAGCAGTTGAACCCAGCAGCATTCTACCTCTGAGCTACACTCCCAGACCTATTTTTTATGTTTTAATTTGAAACAGGGTCTTACTAAGTTGCGGAGTGCCTCACTAAGTAGCTGAGGCTGGCCGGCAACCTGGATCCTCGGGTCTCAATCTCCCAAATGCTGGGATTACAAGTATGCGCCACCAAGCCTGGCTTAAGTTTCTTTTAAAAAATCTAAATAGTGTTACAGAAAGGATAACATTAAAACTATCTCTTCCTCTATAATCCTTCTCTCCAAAGATTAATCGAAGACTTTTATATACAGAAATAATGTTTTTTTTTCTGAATAGCTTCCTTTTTTCATGTAATGTGCATTTTTCATTTTGCCTTATCAGTACATACAGATGTGCCTCATTTTAAAAGATGAGTTTAGGTATTTCCTTTATACATAACCAATCTATTTAACAATTTGTAACAAACTGTTTCAGTAAATATCCTGTACATACAGCTTAGCTTGATATGTGTACTTTGAAGAATTGATGCTTTGTAAAGTCTTTACATTTAGAAACCTGATGAACTATACATTTTAGAATTTGTCAAATACCATCAAGCTGTTCTTCAAAAAAAGTATATTCATGCTCCCACATATCAATATTTGGTATTTTTAATAAATGTACCTTTATTGGTGAGCATTATAGGTGCACACCATAATGTGAGTCATGTTGACAATGACATACATGCACAGCACTTGTTGCCCCCCCCAGTACAGAGTACTGAGGTTGACTTTGGTATTTTCACATATGTATTCATAGTTGGTGGTAGTACTTCCATTAATGAACCTCAGTCTTTCCCCTCCTCTTCCCTTAGACCACTTCCCTGTCTCCAGTGAAGTTTCTCCTCCATTATCTAGAGTCCCTCTGGTATCCCAGTTACTCCCTAGTTTGCACATATTAGAGAAAACATATGACCCTTCACTTTCTGTGTCTGGCTAATTTCACTTAACATAATGTTCTCCAAATCCTTCTGTTTTCTTGCAAATGACAGTATTTTATTCTTTTTTGCTGAGTAGAATTTCTATTGTGCGTATTTCCCATAATTTTGTAATCCATTCATCTGTTGATGGGTGCCTGGGTTGGTTCCATAATTTGGCTATTGTGAATTGTGCTGCTAGGAACATGGGTATGCATATATTACTGTAGTTCTTCTGGTTTCATCCTCTTTGGAAAGATACTTATGAGTGGTATAGCTGGATCATATGGTGGATCCATTTCTAGTTTTCTAAGAAATCTCTATGCTGATCTCCATAGCAGCTGACCTAGTTTACAATCCCACCAACAGTGTAGAAAATTTCCTATTTCCCCACATACTTGCCAACATTTATTGTTATTTGACTTCCTGATGATCACTATCCTGATTGGAGTTAGATGGAATCTCAGTGTAGTTTTGATTTGCATCTCCGTGATTGCTAATGATGTCGAATATTTTTTTCATGTATCTTAGCTATTTGTGTCTCTTCTTTTGTGAAGTGTCTCTTCAGTTCAGTTTCCCATTTCTTGATTGGGTTATTCATTTTTCTAGTGTAAAGTCTTTTAAATTCTTTGTATTCTAGATATTAGTCCTCGGAGAGGGATAGCTGGTAAAAATCTTCCATTCCGTAGGCTTCCTCTTTAGATTCTTGATGGTTTCCTTTGAAATGCAGAAGCTTTTTAATTTAATGCCATCCCATTAATTCTTGTTTTAATTTCCTGAGCTTTGGAGGTCTTGTTGAGGAAGTTTCTACCTGTGCTTGTTGGAGTGTTGAACCTCTGCCCTCCTTTAGTAGCTTCAGTCTCTGGTCTAACTTCCAGGTGTTTGATCCATTTTTTTTTTTTTTTTTTTTTTTTTTTGCGGTACTGGGGATTGAACTCAGGGGCATTCTACCTCTGAGCTATACCCCCAGCCCTATTTTTCATTCTTTATTTTGAAACAGGGTCTCCCTAAGTTGCGGAGTGCCTCACTAGGTAGCTGAGGCTGGCCGCGAACCTGGATCCTCCGGTCTCAGCCTCCCAAATGCTGGGATTACAAGCGTGCGCCACCACGCCCGGCTTGATCCATTTTTTCTTTAATATTTAAGAGAATATTTTTATACTTTTATTGGTACATTATAATTATATATCATTGTGAGGTTCAGTGATAAAAACATACTATACATGCAGCATTTGGTGTGTTTTTCTCCATATCTCACCCCATCCTCCTCTCTACATGTTAGTGAAATTGGTAGTGATATCTTCATGTATGGATATAGCATTATTTGAATTGTTTCTTTCATCAGGCCTCCTTATCTCATCTTCCTTTCCCAGTTTCAATCCATTATTATTTATCTGAAGTCCCTTTTGTTTCCTATTTTCTCTGTAGCTTCCACATCTAAGAGAAAACATCTGTTCTCTGGTTCCATCCATTTTCCTACAAATGACATACTTTTTTTCTTTAAGGCTGAGTAAACTTCCACTGTATATATATACCTTATTATTTTTATCCATTCGTCTGTTGACAGGCACCTAGGTTGGTTCTATGTTACTGCTAGGGATGGTCACACAGGCCTATAATCTCGGTACTTGGGAGGCTGAGGCAGGAGGATTGCAGGTTTGCAGCCAGCCTTGGCAATTTAGTGAGGCCCTCTGCAAGTCAGTGAGACCCCATTTCAAAATTTAAAAACAAAACAAAACATAAAATAGGATTGGGGGTGTGGCTCAGAGGTAGAATGCCTGTGGGCTCAATCCTTAGTACCATTAAGGAAAAAAAAGATACGCATTTATCGCTGTATTATTCTGACTTTAATTTTTTTGGAAAGATACCCAGGAGTGGTACAGCTAGGTCATATGGTAACTCCTCGAACCTGCAATCCTCTTGTCTTAGCCTCCCAAGTA
The DNA here is from genome assembly GCA_004027655.1 of Graphiurus murinus. NCBI lineage: Eukaryota > Metazoa > Chordata > Mammalia > Rodentia > Gliridae > Graphiurus > Graphiurus murinus. The sequence continues at coordinate 78,977 of PVLC010003689.1, forward strand.
CTGGGATTACAGGCATGTGCCACCATGCCCAGCTACTGGCCCTATTTTTGTAAATAAAGTTACTGTACTACAGCCATTTATGTATTGCCTGTGGCTGCTTTCACACTGTAATGGCAGAGTTGAGTGATTGTTTTAGAGACGATTACTTTATGGCCCACACAAAGCCTGAAATATTTACCATTTGGCCCTTTTCAGAAAAAGTTTGTTGACCTCTACTTTGGAACATTTATGTTTTTGGATTTTTTTAAAAAATGAGATCTTGCAGGCCGAGTGTGGTGGCGCACACTTGTAAACCCAGCATTTGGGAGGCTGAGACTGGAGAATCTGGGTTCTTGGCCAGCCTCAGCTACCTAGTGAGACACTCTGCAACTTAGTGAGACCCTGTTTCAAAATAAAGAGTAAAAAAATAGGCTGGGGGGGGGGGTGGTATAGCTCGGAGGTAGAATGCCCCTGAGTTCGATCCCCAGTACCGCAAAAAATAAAAAAGAGATCTTGCTTTACTTATTTTTTCTCCACAACAGCTTGCTACTGTCCCATTGAATAATCTTTTTTTTTCTCGCTGAATAGAAAATCTTGCTATTAACATTAATATAAGTTCTAAAAGTAGTTGTGTCTATTTCTAGACTCTTTATTTTGTTCTATCAGTCTATATTTCTTTTTTAGAGTCAGAATGTTCTAATGCTTTATAATATGTTTTCTTTTACTTTAGGGTTTCTCTCCTACCTAAACAAGTATATTTGGAGTTAAGATGTAAATCGTTGTAGTGAGGCCAGGGTGGTAGCTCAGTGGTAGAATGCAAACAGTATATGCAAGGCCCTAGGTTCAATCCCTAGCACCTATAAATTTGAATAAATCACAGCAGTAATAGTAGTCACGTAGGGCTGCTTCTATACTCTGTAGTTCCCTCCTTTAAATGTATAAATACATTCTTAATGACAATCCAAATGATGCAAAAATGCTAAAATCTGCCTTCTTCCTCTCAGGTTTTCCCTCCACATCCCTAGGTCTACAGCTGTTTCTAGCAGGGACTACTGTTACAAGTTTCTTTCTTAGTAGAGCAAACTGAGGCTGTAGATAATTATTGGATACTTTAGATTTGCTTATTTGGAATTTTTTTGGGGGGGGGGGGATGCTGGCGATTGAACCCAGGTGCGTTCTACCTCTGAGCTACATTCCTGCCCTTTTTATTTTGAAACAGAGTCATGCTAAGTTGCTGAGGATGGCCTTGAACCTGCAATCCTCCTGTCTGAGCCTCCCAAATTCTGGGATTACAGCTGTGCACCACCACCCCTGCCTACTTATTTGGACTTTTTAAAAATTGCTTTTTTTTCCTCTAAGGTGTTGATCAAAATAGGGAGTTTGGGGTGCCAGTATGATTTAGTGATAAGAATACTGGTTGAACCACTCTCACAAGTGATAATGTACTTCTCATTTTCTTGGCCAAATGATCTAAATAATTTTCTGGATTTCAAGCATTGATTTTCTTTATTTTGTTACTGAGGTTGCCTTTGAATCTGCAATCCTCCTGTCTCCGCCTCCTATGTACTGGAATTATAGACTTGTATGATGATGCCTTAGTTGATTTTCCTTATTTTGAATTTTAAGTGACACCAGTTTTTATGAGGCATAAATAGGCCTTAGAAGAACCTAGGGGCACTCAGGTGTAATTTATAAGAACACCCTGACTTTGAACTATACATTTATATTGAGGTAATTAAATAGCAGTATACTGGAGTATCAGCTTCAGAAAATTTTTGTATCACCTTGTGTGTATGTGTGTAATTTTAGCTACGTGGCTAAAGTTAAAACAGTATGCTTTGGCTACTCTATTTACCAGTTCTAGGGCCAAAAGAGTCAAGAGGCACCTTGGAGGGATATATTTGTCTTCTCAGCTTTACTTTAGGTAATTGGAGTCTACATAGAATTTCCATCAGACTATTACTTGTTTTCTATTCTTTTGTATGAGATGAGAGGATTGTTTGGATTGCTATCAACTTCTGATTAGGCCAGAGAAATTGAGCTCATTTGATCTCTTGTCTTATGTTTATTGATATTTACATATGCATTGTAGGGGAGGATACTTGTAAGTGACATTTGGTCCAGTTGTTTTGGCCACTAGCAAGGAGAGGTTAAGGATGAAACCTAATGGTGAACACCTATAATCCCAGTACTTGGGAGGCTGAGAAAGGATTGCAGGTTTGCAGCCAGCCTCAGCCTCAGCCTCAGCAACTCAGTGAGGCCCTCTACAACTTAGTGGGACCGTGTTTCAAAATAAAATAGGACTGGGAGTGTGGCTCAGAGATAGAACACCCCAGAGTTTGCTCCCTAGTACCCCCCAACCCACACACACACAGGAAGAAGAAAGGATGAAGTGTGAATTGTTCTTTCTAAATGTGGCACTTAAAAGAAGGATGTCTAACTCACTAGGTCACAAGAAGGTCTGAAGAATTCTATTTTTTTGGCTCCAGATATTGCAGCTAGATTCTACCTCTGAGTTGCCCCAGCCCTCTTTATCTTGAAACAGGGTCTCACTGAGTTGCTCAGGCTCTTCTGAGGCTGGCCTTGAACCTGTGATCCTCCTATTTCATCTTCCCAAATACTGGGATTATAGGCATGTGCCCTGTTCCCTGGAAGAATTGTTTCATTCTTTGGGCAATAAAATCAGTTTCTTGCAACATGATACTACCTTATAGATTAGAATAAATCAGATTACATTTTCAAATGTTGTACAGTCAGCATGGTGATGGTAATCATAAAGTTTTTACGAGATAGTCTGATGGATTTATAAGAGCACTTGAATGGGTGTCCAGAGACTTTAGGTCTGTGTTTGACTCTGCCACTAATTTTATATGTTGAATTAGTGAGTGTTATCCATACTGCAATATTCTCAATTAAAAGAAGTAGAAGCCGGGCATGGTGGTCCATTCTTGTAATCCCAATACTTGGGAGGCTGAGACAGAGGTATTGTAGGTTGCGGGGCTAGCCTCAGCAACATAGATTCTCAGCAACCTAATGAGACCCTGTTTCAAAATAAAAAAGCTTGGAAGTATAGTGCCCCTGGGTTCAACCCTCAGTACAAATAAATAAATAAATAAATAAATAAATAAATAAATAAATGAATGAATGAATGAATGAATGAATGAATAAATAGAGCTAAATGATGACCAAGATCACTGCCAGCTGGTGTTTTTAACTAGTCTTGATTCTTGTTTTGAGAAGGTATTGGTGGGCTTTTCAGTGAATAGGTCCATTTTGTCTTGTACATATAATTCCAAAATTAACTTGATGTTTTAAAAGTTAATAGGGAACACTTTTTATTCCTCAGAAGGATTCGATTATAATGAAGAAGAACGGTATGACTGTAAAGGGGGAGAACTGTTTGGAAATCAGCGAAGATTTCCTGGACACCTTTTTTGGGACTTTAAGGTACAACTACAAATGATGAAAAAGTATTAAATAATTGAGATGCAGAATTTACATTAATGTTTGGTATGATTTGTTAATCTGTAACTTTTATATCATACAAATCATTTGCTTGTTAATGCCCCATTTCCATTATTTCCAAAATACTTGAGGTAATTTTCAGTAAAGTAAAATCGGTAACCACTAATTTAAGAAGAAAAACTAATGATGGGTAATATGTGAGTTTATACTAAGAAATCTCTATTTCTAATTGTTATAATTAACTTTTATAAGACTAAACATTTAATTGTGTGAATTATAGATACAATTTTTGGAATTGCTTAAGGAAGGAATTTTAATTATATCATTTCAACAGATAAACATCTTAGGTGAAAAGGATGATACGCCAGTTCATTTCTGTGACAAATGTGGATTGCCTATTAAAATCTATGGGCGAATGGTAAGTATAATTAAATTCTATTTTTGTAAAGCTTTTGTGTAGAAAAGTACTAAGTATGAAATAGCTAAGGGAAGTTTTATGAGGGAATACTATGAATTTAATATAATTGTTCTTTTACTGCTTTGAAATAGTTCAAGAGAAACAGAATAAGATAAAACATGTTTATAGTGTTCTTCAGGAACTAACTGGCAGGGACTGTTGTTGAAATTTACAGGGTTTACACCTCCAGAAAGATAAGCATATGTACATTATTAGAAAAGGTGCCAAAATTTTCAACACATTCTCAAAAGGCTTTGTGATTAAAAAAGGTGTTAACTGTTGCTTTTTATATAGTTAATGTTTAATGTTGCTTTTAGTAGTTCTCCTGTGCCTTCTATGTGTAGGTCACTATGCTTACTGTTACTTTTTATGGAAATATTTTAAGTTGTTTCAATATGCTTAACTGTAATATCTTTGTTCACAGATTCCATGCAAGCATGTTTTTTGCTATGACTGTGCTATTTTACATGAAAAAAAAGGAGATAAGATGTGTCCAGGGTAAGATAAGGTCATCTTTACATTTTTAAATAGTAAAATTTGTAGTGTAATGGTCCATTTTGTCTTGTACATATAATTCCAAAATTAACTTGATGTTTTAAAAGTTAATAGGGAACACTTTTTATTCCTCAGAAGGATTCGATTATAATGACTTACCAAGCAAGGGATCAAATATGTATATATGGCTAATCTTTCTCTGTGAGTCCAGAGTTGATATTTTTAAGATAGCTAAGCAGACGCTGTTAATTCAAATTGGCCAAAATGATGACATCTGTTTGCTATCATAGAATTAGTACTCTAAAACAAAACAGTTATTTTCCTCCCCATCCCACCGTGAGACACTAGAGAGAGAATGTAGTATGGTATTATAATTGAGAACAAAAACTCTAAAATTAGAATTTTTGAGTTTGAATCCTTGTTCTGCCATTTATTAGTTGTGTGATACTTTTTTCTGTAAAATGGGGCTGGTAATTGTACCTACTTTCCTGAATTATTTTTATCATTCATTGAAGATAGCTAGATAGAACCTGGCATATCATGAGTACTATATATATAAGCTCTTATTATAATCAAATCTAATTATTATGTTCTGAGTATGTCTTAGAACAACATCATGATATAGACTCAAAACAAGATAGGAAGAACTAGGTCCATTTGGGGATGGCTTTGTAGGATCCAGAATAAAGTAGGAATTCTTATATCAATTTAGAACCCCTGATACAGAAGGCTTGGGAAAGACCAAGAGAAACTTTCTTGGAATAACCACAGGCTTCCTTGATTCCTTTTAAACTGTGCTTGAAGCTACCGTAGGAGCTGTAGTATTGGTCACTAACAAAGCTATGAACAGTTGCTGATTTCCTACACCATAAAACACTATCACAACCCAATGATAGCTGATTTTCTTGGTAGAGTTCATTAGCTTTTTAAAGTAACAAATTATAAAATCTATATTTTGGGTTTAAAGAGTATTCTGTAGAATTATAACTTAAAAGAGTTAAGAAATTAGAAGTATCTACTTGTACAACCCAGTATACATTCACTTTAAATTTGATTGCTTCCTTGGGATAAAGGATATGACATATGCTGAAGATACTATGTAGAGGACATGAAGAGGGTTTTTTTCTTTTATATAAGGGTTCTGATGTTAATGTGTAAAATGAAATTTAGTTTTCTAGACACTAAATGTATCTAGTAAGCACCTTACAAGTGTGGTCCTGAGCTATTTTAGGACATAAGCCTATCTGGATTAATACAACCAGATTAGGACGTGAAGAAACGGCAACCAGAGCTAGGTAAATGTTATGTTCTACTGCTGTTAGGCCTCACTCGAAAGAAAGGGCATATAATTTTGTTAATGGGGAGTGTTTTTGAACTTACAGCAAATTAGGAGCAAAACCTGAGAAGGCAGCACTAAAGGAAAATGTGCGAGTATCACCAAGATATGCCAGCCTTGCAGCAAGGAGGGAAGAAGAGACACAACTCAAAATCAAGAGTGTAGAACCATTTAATACAGTGTCAAATGACACACATAACCAGTGTTAACAGCTTGTATCTATACATAGGTAGTACTTAATGTGATTAAAAATACTCCTAGGTGAGTTAGATATAAAAATATTTTGAGCTAAGGTATATATTTTAACTCCATTTGACAAATGAAGAAACAAACTCAGAATGATTAAATGACTTCCAAATCACAGAGCTAATACATATCTTTTGGATTTTTAGTTCAGTCTTCTTTCCAATGTCATGAAGGCATTTTCTTTTGTTTGTTTTTTTTTGTTGTTGTTGTTTTTTTTTTTTTTTTTTTTGGTACTGGGGGTTGAACCCAGAGACATTCTACCTCCAAGATATATGCCCCCAGCCTCCTATTTTTAATTTTTTGAAGTACTGGAGATGGAACCCAGGAGCATTCTACCTCTGAGCTACATCCCCAGCCCTAATTTTTTATTCTTTATTTTGAAAGAGGGTCTCAGTAAATTGTGGAGGACCTCACTAAGTAGCTGAGGCTGGCTGCAAACCTGCGATCCTCCTGTCTCAGCTTCCCAAATACTGGGATTACAACCATGTGCCACCATGCCTGGCTATGAAGGCTAACTTTAAAGGCAAGAATGGATTAAATAATAAATTATGAATAGTTTATAGTAAGTTTGAGCTAAACTTAGTGCCCTCAATTTAGAAATAAAAGAATACTATGTTTTAGTAGTAAATTTGTATGAGGATTCAGAACAACTTCTTTGCTAAGGTACTCTTGATAGTTGAGGTTTGCATTGAAGTTACTTATGTTGTTTAATGTTAAGAACACTAGTGATTAGGATGATGTAACCTTTGGCACATCTTCCACTTGATATTATTTCCTCAACAAGTACTTCTCGATAATACTATACAAGCTTTAATTCTGTGATTGTAAGTGATGGGTCCTTTGCTTTGTCCTTCATCCTATTTTTTTTTTTTTTTTTTTTTTGCGGTACTGGGGATTGAACTCAGGGGCACTCTACCTCCAAGCTATACCCCCAGCCCTACTTTTTTTTTTTATTCTTTATTTTGAAACTGAGTCTCACTAAGTCGCAGAGTGCCTCACTAGGTAGCTGAGGCTAGCCGCGGACCTGGATCCTCTGGTCTCAGCCTCCCGAATGCTGGGATTACAAGCGTGCGCCACCACACCCCCTATTTTTTTTTGTCAAATGGATACAAAACACAGAACTGTTTGAGAAAATTAGATGAATTCTAGGTCTTGAAAAATAGTCTCTTAAGACATAATATATTTGATGATAACTACCAAGAACTCTGAGGTTGACAGAAATACTGAAGATTAGTAGCAAAGACAACAAAACAAGATTAAAGGTTTACTTAGAGTAACTTATTTGTGAAGTTTTGCAATGTTTTATGTAACATCTTTAAAGTAGACATTTCAAAAATAAATGCATTATTTTTTACATTGTTTTTAATAAATCAAACTCTTTCCCCTTCTAATTTAGCTGCAGTGATCCTGTGCAGCGAATTGAGCAGTGTACACGAGGTTCTCTCTTCATGTGTAGCATTGTTCAAGGGTGCAAGAGAACGTATTTGTCTCAGCGAGACTTACAGGCTCATATCAACCATCGCCATATGAGAGCTGGAAAACCTGTTACCCGTGCTTCACTTGAAAATGTTCATCCTCCAATTGCCCCCCCACCATCTGAAATCCCTGATCGTTTTATAATGCCTCCAGACAAGCACCATATGAGTCATATTCCGCCAAAGCAGCACATCATGATGCCACCACCTCCTTTGCAGCATGTGCCGCATGAGCACTATAATCAGCCACATGAGGATATCCGTGCTCCTCCTGCAGAATTGTCCATGGCTCCACCTCCACCTCGTTCGGTCAGTCAGGAAACCTTTCGTATTTCAACAAGAAAACACAGCAATTTAATAACCGTCCCTATTCAGGATGACTCAAATTCAGGTGCTAGAGAACCACCACCTCCTGCCCCAGCACCTGCTCACCATCATCCTGAATATCAGGGTCAACCAGTGGTATCGCACCCTCATCATATTATGCCTCCACAGCAACATTACGCACCACCCCCACCTCCTCCACCACCAATAAGCCATCCAATGCCACATCCTCCCCAGGCTGCAGGTACGCCTCACTTGGTGTATAGCCAAGCTCCACCTCCACCAATGACCTCTGCTCCACCACCAATAACCCCTCCCCCTGGACATATTATTGCCCAGATGCCACCTTATATGAATCATCCTCCTCCAGGACCTCCCCCACCTCAACATGGTGGTCCACCTGTAACTGCACCCCCTCCTCACCATTATAATCCTAATTCTTTACCCCAGTTTACTGAAGATCAAGGAACTCTGAGCCCTCCATTTACACAACCAGGGGGAATGAGTCCTGGTATATGGCCTGCACCGAGAGGGCCACCTCCTCCTCCACGAATGCAGGGTCCGCCTTCTCAAACCCCACTTCCTGGACCACATCATCCAGATCAGACAAGATATAGACCGTATTACCAATGACAATAGTATTTTGAACTGAAGATATGATGAGGAAAAAAACTTACGTATATAGTCAATCTTTAATTAAGCTTTGACTGGGGATGGAAAAGTACCTCTTACTGAGGTGGCTATAAAACACATAGGGTCTTGTCTCTTTAAATGGTTTTAAATCTTGACCTTAGGATTGATTTCAAGTACTATATTGTAGTGCAGATAAGTGGCTCAGTTGAGCACAGCTATATTTTAACAACTGTGTTCCCATAGGTGGAAATTGACCCAGAAGTGTCCATTTGTAAAAAAAAAAAAAAAAATTGAAAAAAAATTTCCATTGTTTCACTTTCAAAAATATTGCTTTTGTTAAACCCAATGTTTAATTTTTCTTGTGATACATTTTATTAACCTGTGTAAAAGAATTAAATTTCAATATGGTTGTAAAAATGCTATTTTTATGTGAATTTAAGTGCAGCCACATACTGTTTTTTAAAACCATATGTTTACCACTAATTTCCCAAAGTTATAATAAAATCCTACAGGTAAAAATCTACTAGAATTTGCTATAAGGCAGACTGTTAAATGATAGAGAACTGTTTCACATTTTAGGCATTGAAATCTTGAGGTATAGTAAGTATATAATTCACTATATTTGGATACCTTTTCACACTTGGGCAGCCTCAGGAGTACCAAAATACATTGGAATTCCAGTACTAAGATGTTTGTGTTTGTAATGTTAAAAGGCATTCCTAATTATTTGAAAAGATATGGCCAAAGTATCAGCTCTTACAGACTCTAGGCCGGTGGAGGATGCTGTTACTCATGACTGCTTTTGTACTCAGTGGTTGGAATCACATGATGCACCGCACTTAGTAATCTTAAGTAACATTATTTTACACAACTGTTTAAATGGTGTTATTTAGATGAAGTATGTTCTACTCTGTTCATTGTCTTCAGCTAAATATTTGGGGCTGAATAGACTTTATATATATCCTCATTTCATGATAGTTTGATTCTGTGCTTATGTGGGTTGTTTATTGAGTTTTAAATTAGTTTGCTGTGGAGGAATTTGAATAATGTATTAATGAAGGATGTTTTCTTGTAATCACAAACTAGCATTTGCTCAGGTTTCATTGCTGTGTGATAAGGTTTTTTCCTCTAACTTGAAATTTAAAAACTTTCCTTTTCCTTTTGTTGGAAAAACAGTCTAAACTTGGAACATTTTAACATGGAGTCAACTGTGAAGACTACCAGATAATTTTGTATTGGAGAAGAGAAAAGTAATGACTAAATTACGAATTTCAGTGCTTTATAAGGTGCCTTCAGAGTCAGCTTTTGCATTATAGGGGCTTGTTAGAGTCCAGCTAAGGTGACCACCACTTACCATTTATACAGATCTCACATGTATAAATTAACCTAAGGATATTATTATATATCCTTTAAACCCTGTGAAGTTTTTCCTCCCCCTAAAATGGTGCATAATATAAACATAATGTGTAGTATGCAGATATCATTTATTAGGTAGTTTGTAGCATATAAATTTAGAACATTTCTTTATGACAAAGAGTAAACTGATTGCTAATTTACCATTTTATTCTGTCAGGAATAGGCAAGACAAATTCCCTTTATGGATAACCAGTGCAAAATCATTTCTGAACTTAGAGCTGAAGTTTGAAATAATATAAAAGGCCATTTCAACCTTGACCGGCTGAAATAACTAATACACTTTTTTCTTAAGCAAGTGATTTTTCACAATTAGTGGTTGAAAGTCTAGTTTGTTAACACACTATTTCTAGTGAGAAATTCTTGTTATTTGAAGCATGGGAGTGAAATAGTGTGAAATGGTGGTGAGTGCTTCTATCATATTACTGTAGGTACTTGGACTGATGCAAACTTGATTCCTTTTCATGCCTGCTTAGGAACTTAAAATGTTACTGTTAAAAATCCAAACCATTCTGTTTCTTGTAATTAGAAAATAGCCAAATTCATTGTAGAGCTTCTCAACTATTATGAAGAGCTCTCTCCTGCACTTATTGAAATTCACTAACATTGACTGTGGTAAGAAGCCACTTAGCCTATGTTTTGAACAAGAAATCAGTATCATGATAAAATTCTACATGTTAAGAGAATTCTTGTAGGCTTTAAAAAGATTTATTTTCAGTTAGGTTTAATAAATATATGTTATTGCAAGGAGGCAGATCAGATGAATGTCTTGTAGCAGACAAATTTTAAATGGTGTTAGACTTGAATTCATCAGTTAATTGTTTGAATGAGGGTGGGTGGGTAGAAGGAAAACAAAATTACTGTTAGTATTTCTTAAGGAAAAAGATGTGAATCCCAGCCTTATTTCAGGGAAGCCTTTGAAGCTATGATGGACATAAGTCTAAATGTATGTATGTTTCATTATATTGCTCTTAAGACTACTGAGGTGGCAGTTTAATTCTTAAAAACAATAAAATGGAAGCATAAGTACTATATTGCCTAGATGAGTTTTTACCTAATGATGACACATTTGGGAAAATTCAAAATTTTTCATGTTTATGTTGATACAACTTTCTATAGTAAAATCAGGTTGACTTTTAAAAAAATTAAAATCAAGTTATATATTTCTTTGGCATGTTTGTTCAGAGCATAATATGGTATTTGGGGAAAGATTATTGCAAAAATCATAACCTCTGTTTTGCCCTGTGAAAATCACTTGCTCAAAATTGTGTAAATACTCATCAGATGTAACTGAATTATAAATAGAAAAGATATTTGAACTTATTTTAAAAATGCACAATAAGTGGCTGTTTACTGTTTGAGATACACGGAACTGCTTTACAGCTTTGTTAGGACTAATATGTTTGAAGAGTGTCTTTCATACATCTTTTGGGAAGAGCCCTACAGTCCTGTCTTTGATGAAGTGTGTGTGTGTGTGTATGTGTATGTGTTTTGCTGGGGATTAAACCCAGGGGCATTCTACCTCTGAGCCACACCCCCCAGCCTATTTTATTTTTTAATTTGGAAACAGGGTCTCACTAAGTTGCTGAGAGCCTTGCTAAATTCCTGAGGCTGTCCTTGAACCTACAATCTTCCGATCTCAGCCTCCCAATTGCTGGGATTACAGGTATGTACCACCATGCCTGGCTTTTCATGAAAGTAAATTTTGTGTGTGTGTATGGTACTGGGGATTGAACCCTGAGGCATTCTACCTCTGAACTACACCCCCAGCCCTATTTTTTTTTTTTTTAATTTTGAAACAAGTTCTCACTAAGTTGGTAGGCTGGCTGCAAACCAGCAATCCTGTCTTGGCACCCCCAAGTACTGAGATTACAGGTGTGTGCCACCATGCCTGGCTACTCACGGATTTTTTGAAAGTCTTAAAAGTATATGAAAAAAAGTCTACAAGTACCTAAAACAAAAATATTTCTCAGATTAGCCATTGAATTAGTAGATCGATGTCAAATGAACTTTGACATAATCATACTCAAACATTCAGATTGAAGTGAACTTTGTTGACTGATTTGTAAGTAATTTGTTCAATTATGGCCTAGAAACCAAGCATAATTTACTTATAGTAAATGCAAAATCTGATAAAGCAGTATTGGATATATTAAGCTTAACAAAGAGTGGGAAAAGTAAAAAATATTTAGTAGTGCTGCTAATAAAAACTGATTTGGCTTTTCAAACACCTTGTTTTGATTTATGCCCCTTCAGTTTTTTATCACTGAGGAAAAATGCTTTAGGGCAGGATGCTTAAAATAACACTTGAATGTTAAATTGTCCCATTTCCCTATCTTTAAAAGTGAAATTTTAGGCATTTACAGAATCATAAGATTGAAATGAACAATAAGTTTTGGGTTTTCACCCTTGGATAGACCCATCTTTTTGAAAAAAATCATTTTAAAATGTTAAATTTTTTAATGTGCTGGGGGTAGCACCCAAAGGCCTTATGCGTCCAAGCTACACCCCCCCAGCCCTTTTTTGTTTCGAAACGGTCTTTCTTAAGTTGTTGAGGTCTTTACTAAGTTAATGAAGCTGGCCTCAAACCTGTGATCCTCCTGTCTCAACCTTTTAAGTACTGGGATTGCAGATGTGCACCACCATGCCTGGTTTAAAATGTTACATTCTATGACCTAGGAATATTCCATTTCTATTCTAAGTAAGCACCAATCTTCATATTGCACTTAAGCCCATTTTCTGTTCCTCTGCTTTAAAAATTGTCTTCAGGTTGGAAAATCTTGCTCCCCCCCCCTTTTTTTTTAACTTTCAAAACCTTTATGTTTTGTTTTTAAATTTGTATCCATTTTCAGTTATACAAGTATTAAATATTGTGGAAAAAATGTAATATTACAAATAAAGGTGAATACTTCACCTCTCTTTGCCAATGAGCATCCTCTGATAAGTCCTGTTATAACTTTGACCTGTATGTTTAATCTATAGTTGTTTTATAGACCTGACAACTAAATAGGCTTCTTAATTTATGCTGAATATTTTATAATCTATAGTAATTATATACTGAGCTATCGTAGGATATAAAGATTCAAATATTTATACACTGGATACAGTGCTAAACATTTGGGATGCACCATCTTTAGAGACAATTTATAAGCATCATTAAATTATATACCATGTTTGAAATGCAGTAAAATCCTATGGAAAAAAGGAGTAAGGATGATCAGGGTAGTAGTTTGCAGTTTTAAATAGAGTGGACTGGGTAGAACTCATTGAAAATGGAACATTTGAACAAGGATATTAAATCGGTGAAACTCAGATAAAATGGGGCAGAGCTTTCTAAGTATAGTGCACAGTCTAAGACCTGAAAGGGAATTGCACCTGGCATGTTTTGAGAACTAGCAAGGAGATGGAATGGAATGAATGAGAAAAGTAGGAGGTCAAGGGTTGGGGTTTTAGGCCAGTGGTAGGGCACTATTAGCTATGCATAAGGCCCTGGGTTTGATCTCCAGCACCACAAAAATAAAAATGTTTAAAAAGGCAATGGAGAGAGCCAGGTGTGGTAGCGCACGCTTATAATACCAGCATTCGGGAGGCTGAGACCAGAGAATCCGGGTTCGTGGCCAGCCTCAGCTACCTAGTGAGGCACTCCGCAACTTAGTGAGACTCGGTTTCAAAATAAAGAATAAAAAAATAGGACTGGGGGTGTAGCTCGGAGGTAGAATGCCCCTGAGTTCAATCCCCAGTACCACACACACACACACAAAAAGGGCTGGGGCTGTAGCTCGAAGGAAGAATGCCCCCAGGTTCCATCCCCAGTACTGGAAAGAAAAAAAAAAGATGGAAGTAGAGACCATTTAGAAGAAAAATTTATACAAGAGATAATGGTGGTAGCATAGGTATTAACTGGATGACTCGTGAAAGGATATACATCTATATAAATACATATGCATAGAAAGTTAAATACAGTTAGATGTGGATATATATAATGAACAAAATGCCTATGGTCCTTGACCTACAAGCTCATATTCTAACTTGTCTAGGACTTGTGCTTGAAAGTCATCCCTAAAGTTTCCTCAAAAGATTTTCTCATATGCTTTTTCAAAGTGTAGTGCCAGGAAAAATTTACCTTTAAAAATGTATTACCAAAATATACACATAATTATAATGAGAGAAATGCCAAGTGAATTTAATTCTGAACATAAAGAATACGCTTCCCAATAGCTTTCTAGTTATACTTAATTGTATAATTCTAAACTAGTAACTTTGGGACAAGTTTACAGAATATACCATTATTGTACCTGAATTTAGTTCTGCCTTATAAATAGGTCAGTTTTTAGAAATTTTGTTTCTTTGGGGAGGCAATGTTTCCTAATAATTTGAAGCCTGGGCTCTAGAGTCAGGCTCTTTGGACAAAATTTCTGAAACTATATAACTTCTAGTTCTGTTACCTTCATTAAGCCTTTAGCTTTTCTTTAAAAAAAAAAAAAAATGAGAGTAATCATAGTGCCTACCTATGGGGGCTATTTTGGGAATTATATGATTATGTGCTTTTTACATTATAGTCAATAGGATTTCTTGACAGATTTTCAACTTGAGCAGCTTGAAGAAAGGAGTTGTCAATTTACAGAGGCAGAAAAGATGCTGGTAGAGCACATTAAGAGTTGCAGATCAGCAGATCAATTTCAACAGGGTAAAATCCATGTGGAGATGCCAAAAAATAAAAACAGATTAATTATCCTTCTCTATTACTGTTCATGCAGTGTAGTCAGGCTTGCATTTAAAACATTTATATTTCTGAGTGGTAAGTTATGTTAGAAATAACTTTTTATAACATTAAGAAAAAGGCACGTGTTCAAAAATTGCTTGGCAATGCAATTTTACTTTTTTGCAAAAAAGGGTGCCCCCACATATACAAGAGAGAGCACACCTGAAGAAGGACCTGCTGGGTCTTATATCCCTAACACAAAACCCCTCCTGTGCTGAACTCCTATTGGTGGGAGTTACAGCTTCACATTCTTCCCGGTCAGCTACAGGGGAAGTTGGGGGAGGGTCAGCCCCTACAATCTCTTGAGATGCTAATTTGGTGAAGGAATCCAGGTATTACAAGATGGCGAATTACAAGGTGGCAAATTACAAGATGGCGGTTAAAATCAAACTACTCCTTTGACAGAAAAGAT
>PVLC010003690.1:0-24802 GCA_004027655.1 Graphiurus murinus
GCATTCTACCTCCAAGCTACACCCTCAGCCCTATTTTATTTCTTATTTGGAAACAGGGTCTCACTAGGTTGACGAGAGACTCACTGCTTGCTGAGGCCATCCTGGAACCTGTGATCCTCCTGTCTCAGCCTCCCAAGTACTGGGATTCCAGCGGTGCGCTACCACGCCCGGCAGGATCTCCCATTTCTGTGATTGCCTCTCTTTGCTCCTGGGTCTCGCAGGCTGCCCGCTGAGGATGCTGAAGTTCACAGTCACCCGCATCAGCCATCTCACTGCTGAACTTCAGGGTCCCGCTTGTCTTGGGCCTGTTGCCCTGGGTGCCTCGAGGGTCTCGGGTCTCTCACCCCCTCCTCGGCCCCAGCTGAAGTCTACTTTTCCCGCCCGTCAGCTCTCCTGGCCTCTGCTCATTCCCTCTCCTAATTACTTTGTCTTTGTGAAGGTAAAAAGCTCAAGGCAAACCCTCAGTCTCCTGAAGGTGACCCGTCACCAGCTTCCCAGTGGCCTGACCTGGCCAAGGCCCACCCTAGTCACGCGGCGGGCAGGGGGCAGCAGTGTGGGACCAGCATCCAGGAGACTCGCCTGTGATGGCAGGGACTCGTACCTCCAGATCTTCCACAGGACAGACAACCACACAGAGGACTCGCCGGGCCTTGAGTGATAGCAGCTTTGCCTTTGCCGAGGACACAGAGAACGATCTAGAAATGTCTTCACGGGGCAGCTAAGAGCAAGACACTAAGGACGATAACATTCCCTACATAGTGCATTTCGCACGTGCTAAGCTAAGCACTTTTGTGCATTGTTTTTGTTTTGTTTTGTTTTGTTTTTTATCCCAACACTAAGTTCACAGGCTTACAAAGTGGTCATAATTATCCCGGTTCCACGAATCAGGAAGTCAGGGGAGAGACAGATTAAGTCGCCAGCCCCGGGTCTCGTGGACGTGGTGGGGCTGGGATCACATCCAGGTCTCCGTGCGTTCTAAGCTCTGGTCTGTAGTCATTACACTGTCCGTGACGTGACCCCTTAAGGCCAGTGTAGAGAAAACTGCAGAGGTGTCAGCGTGGGCAAAACCGTAAGAACTATTTGAAAGAAAGAATAAAGCACATTTGTTCCAAAGTCCCACCGGCAAACGTCCTATGAAAACATGTGTGATTCCTCTGGATTCTTCTCTTCCAGGGCCTCCCCAGCGCCCGGCCGTGGATCACAAGGCAAGCGAGGGCTCTCCTCTTGAACTTTTACGAACTAAAACATCTTTAAAAGAATGCTGGGTGTGTTACAGAAAAGCACTTTTTCCAAAAATACACATTCCTTTCAACTTTCATTCTGAGGGACAGTCATGAGGCCTGCCGTCCCCGTGGCCAAACCCGCCACATGAAAGCGGATGAAAACATAACTCAGACGATTAATATGAATTAGTCTTTCCATAACCCTTTTATATTGTTAACGTGCTTTCCTCTGCTGCCCTTTTGGTGTGTATAAATTAAGTGACCCAGACAGCCAAAACACCAGGAAGAAAGACTTCACCAGGCTTTGATGGAATTAAATAGTCCATCACTCTTTGGCCAGCGCTGAAGTTTTCATTTGAAATTGAAACAAGAGAAAATGCCTCGGTTTAAAAAAAAAAGTCTGATGACCAGAGAAACTTCCATGGAAATATGCAAGGTGACCACGCCTCTCTACTAGGTAGCATCCCTGTAAGGACACGGTTAGGACCTTTGTCCTTCTCCTCCCTCGAGAGTGGAGGCGACATCCCTGTACGCTTGTTTGGAAAGCTGGGATTTTAGAGCTTGGCCTTCTTCCCAAATATAAGAGAGGACCGGGCGTGGTGGCACACGCTTGTCATCCCAGTACTTGGGAGGCTGAGACAGGAGGATCGCGGGTTCGAGGCCAGCCTCAGCTACCTAATGAGGCACTCTGCAACTTAGTGAGACCCTGTTTCAAAATAAAGAATAAAAAATAGGGCTGGAGGTGTAGCTCGGAGGTAGAATGCCCCTGAGTTCAATCCCCAGTACCGCAAAAAAAAAAAAAAAAAAAAAGAGAGAGAGAGAGGGCAGCTTTCGAGTTTGTCTCGGTTTGGCTTCTCCCAGCAGTTGATCCCCAGCAAGGATTTGAGTGCACATCATTTATTTGGGAGGGGATCCCCAAAAACACTGTTGAGGAGTGGAAGGCAGTTGATCCAAGGCAGGTTATCAAACAAGCCACCATGTTGAGGGACTGGAGGTGCGTTGGCCTAGGTCCTCCGTGAGTCAGTGAACAGCATCTACCTCTAAGGGGCACGTGAACATCAGCTCCCATTCTTATTGGCTAAGGACTGCTAGACACTGCTGGTAATGCCCAGCAATTCTGGCCTGCCCTCTGCAGGAGGAGCCAGGCACAGATCCTGGGAGAGAGTGCCCAGGCCATGCCGCAGATGCTGGCAGACAACGGGCACAGAGATGGTAAGTGCCTCTGCAGGCTGCCCGTGGGGCGGAAGGAGGGAGCAGGAGGAGAAAGGGGCAGGGGCAGGGCCGACTCATCCATGAGGCACAGCATCTGGGGCCTGTGATGCTTTTAGGGGCTCGTGGAAATGTTTGTTTTAATTTCCATTAGGACCCGAAGTAAAAGGGACATTATGATAATGAAGATAAAAGAATAAATCCAGTCTGGATTATATTTGCTTTCATGCAAACAGTCATAAATATAATTATTATTTATTTTTTTAATAGAAGAAAGGACCTGGGAAGAGCCCTAGAAATCATATTATGTCTCTCTCTGGGCAGGAAAGGAGCTTCAGGGTGTTTCTTGGTTGTTGGTATCTCTCCTGTTTCAGAGGGCCCACACTGGTCCAAACCACCCCGCCATTTTTGTCTCCTTCCTCTCTCTCTCTCTCCTCTCTCTCTCTCTCTCTCTCTCTCTCTCTCTCTCTCTCTCTCTCTCTTACTTTCTTGCTCCTCCGGCTGTCCTGGTGCATTTTTTTTTCTTTTCCTATCTGTAGTGGGTATCTATTGTTTTTTTCCTACTCAGTATCCATTCCCAAATCTTCTCATGAGAGTCTCTGAACTTGCTCTGATGGATTCAATCTGCACACTCTACTCTGCCCTCCCTCCCTCCCTCCCCACACACCCTTACTCCCAGACACAAGGTGGGTGCTTGACACGAATCAGAGGCATCACTCCTTGGAATCTGACTTTTGAACAGAGTGATATGAAAGCTACCTGAAGCTGGGCATGGTGACGCACACCTGTGATCCCAGTACTTGGGAGGCTGAGACAGGAAGATTGCAGGTTCAAGGCCAGTGTGCCATAACTTACCAAGACCCTATTTCAAAATAAAAAATAAAATAAGGCTGAGGGTATAGCTCAGTGGTACACTGATGTTGGGTTCAGGAACACACACACACACACACACACACACACACACACACACACACACACCTATCTGAGTTCCTGTCCTCCAGATTCCTGGAAGGATCTATCTCCTATCTTCTTTGAAATCTGGTTCCTTACCCAGACATATAAATAGAATATCAAAGAGCATCAACATATAATGAAATCAGACTTAATAGCAAGATTGTTATATGCAAAATTAATTTACATTTGTATCAATTTTATTTCTATACATTAGTAACAAAAATTATAAAATAAACACCTATTATAATATCATAAATACTATATAAATAGGAAATCTCTCCAGTAAAAAAAACATATTCAGTTATGCATCACTTAAAGATGGAGATGCATTCTTAGAAATGTATCATTAAGGGATTTCATCATTGTGCAAACATCATAAATATGAAAGGCATACTATGTTCATAGGTCAGAAGACTTGATACTGTAAAAAAGACATCAATTCTTAATGAATTGATATCCCAAGTAAAATATAAACAAGGTTTTATAAAAGTTAATAATTTCTTTGTAGAACTTATGTAGGAGTGCAAAGGAACAAGAATAAATAACCAAGATCTTTTTTTTTTTTTTTTTTGCGGGTCTGGGGATTGAACTCAGGGGCATTCTACCTCCGAGCTATACCCCCAGCCCTATTTTTTATTCTTTATTTTGAAACCGAGTCTCACTAAGTTGCGGAGTGCCTCACTAGGTAGCTGAGGCTGGCCGCGAACCCAGATCCTCCGGTCTCAGCCTCCCGAATGCTGGGATTACAAGCATGCGCCACCACGCCCGGCTAACCAAGATCTTTTAAAGAAGAAGCATAAAGCAGGATAATTTTTTCTGCCAGAAAGCAAGAACTATTACTAAACTCTGTGATTAAGGTACACATAACTATGGTAAAAACCTAGACAAGACCACCAATGACATAGACTAGAGGTCTAAGATCTCAACCTATACATGTACAGACACTCAATTTATAGCAAAAGCAGCACTGCAGAGGAATAGAAAAAAGACTTTTTAATAAATGGCACCAGAGCAATGGAGTATCAACATGAAAAATACAATTCATTGGATCCCTGCTCTACACTATCCACAAAAATCAATTCCAGCTAAATTTTAAATGTACATGTGAAAGACAAAACAACAAATTATTTAAAAGAAAATATTAGAAAACATCTTGAGTTAAATAAAGGATAAAAACATTGACTGACAAGGAAAAAGACGACTAGAATTTGGACTCTAAATTAAGAACTTCTTTCATTAAAAATCGCCTCTAGAGCCGGGCGTGGTGGCGCACGCTTGTAATCCCAGCATTCGGGAGGCTGAGACCGGAGGATCCGGGTTCTCGGCCAGCCTCAGCTACCTAGTGAGGCACTCCGCAACTTAGTGAGACTTGGTTCCAAAATAAAGAATAAAAAAATAGGGTTGGGGGTGTAGCTCGAAGGTAGAATGCCCCTGAGTTCAATCCCCAGTACCGCAAAAAAAAACAAAACAAAAACAAAAACAACAACAACAAAACCAAATCGCCTCTAAGAGCCTGAAGACGCAAGCCATTGAGTGGGAGAAAATATTTGGAATTTGTAACTATATCTGGAATATAAAGAACTAAAAATTAATCAGAAAATGCATTAAAAAAAAAAAAACTATGAAAAAAAAAGGCAAGAACCCTGAACAGACCCTTTAGAGAACAGGATATGCAAAGGGCCAGAAGCTGACTCACTTCCCGACAGTGAGGCAATGCAAATCGCAAACACCAGGAGACACCTGGATGAACGGCTCTAGTGATTGACGCCACGCAGCTCTGAGGTTAGGAGGAAATTTGCTTCTTATTGTACCTTTGCATTGAATTGATCCTACAGGACCCTCGTATTTCTCCAAACTTAAAGAAGGGCCGCTTAATTACATCTAAACAAAAGAAAACGATGAAGCCGGACAGCGAGCCACAGGACCGCCTCCGTCTCCTCGCTGGTGGACCAGTGACAGGTATCGCGTGATTGATGCTCTTGGGCTGTGGCAACTACACAAAGACAAACTAATGGCTGAGAAATCAATTGATGGAGTGGCTCAACGCATAACTCAGGCTCCAGACAACTTCTCGTTGAGGAGCAGAGTGGCTTAGGGAGACACTCTGATTTTCCTTAGGTGACAGAAGCTAAAGATGAGGCTGGGATGACACCAGACGGGGCTTGAAAGAAACCCTCTTTGACGTATTTGCAGAGGGGCTAATTTTTCTCTTCGGCTGGCCCATTCGGTCACCGACGTTACCCAAGTGAGTGCCTATCATGTGCCCGGCATGATTCTGGATAATAGGGATAGACCAGTCCCCTGCCCTTTGGAAGTATATCCTAAAAGGATAATAAACAAATAAATATAGAGAATGAAAATAAACACATAAATATACAGAACCATGCCAGGCATAATCTGTGCCATGAGGAAAATTTCAGTAAACTTAGAGCTGGGGGTGGTGCAATTCCAGAGAGGGTGACAGAGGTGATTCTTCAGCACACCCTGGGCTGAAGGGAGCGAGAGGGGCCTGGAAAACTCTGCAGGAAGAGCCCTACATGGTGGGAATGGCAGGAACAGCAAGCCTAAGAGTCTGGCGTTAGTTTCATTCCGGGGCTGCCGTCTGATGCGTCACAGGCCTCCTGGGCGCTACTTGGCTGTATTCTCCCCTTTAAGGAGGCAGAGTGGGTTTAGTGCCCGTCTTTTGTCTGGGTGTTCCTTCCAGACAAGCCCGAGCAGGCTAGGTGGGGCGCAGGTGCGGCCAACAACTGCTTTTCAAGGACAGATCATCTCTTCTGGTATCACGATCACCTCGCTCCTATGCCAGAATGGCTCATGAGAATTCTGGTATAAACGCGGCTATCTAGGACATACTGGACTCAATCCATGATGGGGTCTCCCTCCCTCGGCATCCCCTCCAGTGCCCCCCCGGGCATCTGTCCAGCTTCCCAGCTCCACCCCAGACCTCCCTTTGCTTTTCCCTTTGGTTTCCCTCCCCGTTCTAACTGATACTCTCTTGCTTCTTCAACATGGAAATCCTCTTCTCTTTCCTTTCACAATGAACTCTGGCTTGTTAAAACCCAGAGCTCAAATACTTAGCAATCGTAAAACTAGCTCCCCTTTCCTGGAGAGCAGGAAGAGCTGACTTGTCCAACTCATCAGCAAGTTGACAAGTCCAATATCAGCCAGGTAGCCCAGCAGACTGGAGATCCAAGAAAGTATTTAGATTCAAGTGCAAAGACAGTGGGCAGGCAGAATTCCCTCTTCTAAGGAGGTCGGTCTCTTCCCATTAGGGCCTTCAACGGATGAGATGGGGCCTACCCACATCATGAAAGCGAAGCTGCCTTACTCAGAGTCCACAGATGGAAATATGAATCTCCTCCCAAAAGAATGTCACAGAAACATCCTCGATAATGTTCAACCAACTCTCGGGGCACCGTGGCCCCGCTGATGCGTGAGATCTCCTATCCCATGGCTTCAGATAGTGGGGGGCATTCGAATATCTCTGTTTTCACCAGGTAACTCATGCTGGCCCAGACACCCCATCTCCTGCCCTTCAGAGAACTCGTCTATTTTTAGATCCAGGTTTCGGAGTTCCGTTTAGGCTGACCTAATTCTCAGAACCGGAGTTTGCATTTGAAAGCCTATTTATTACGGCTCTCATTAAATTCCCCTCCTCACCTGATGTTCTTGAGAAAACCAGCTCTCGAATGACGCGGAGGGAGGGATGTGGTGGTGCGGTCCCTTTGGCTCACAGATCTTAAACTAAGGATCTTAGCACCTGCAGTTCACAGTCTCCAGCTGGTACATGGAAAAGGAAATTCAAGTTAAAATGTCGTCAGCTCTGAGAGCAGTTGTGATCTGAGCCCAGCTGATGGAGGCACCCTGTGAGCACTGGCTTTGCAGGAAACCATGGCCATAGATTCATTAATCTGGAACCCGCTACAGTGTAAACCATAGCCGTTGAGAAGCGCCAATGGAGACGTGCTGTTGAGTTAGAACTGACGATGACAACTGAGTTGCCCTTGGAGGCGCTACTACCCAGGCCAGGCTCTCAGCTTAGAGTTCAACATAGGCTATTTCCTTGGAAACCCATGAAGACTGAGCTGCAGGAAGTAGGCCCTACTGTCTCCGCTTTAGAGATGGAAACCAAGTTGGGAGGGGTCGCCTCGTGCAATGTTGCTGATTAACCAACATCCCCCAATTTTATTATTTATTTATTTATTGTTTTATTATTTATTTCCATCTTAGAGATGAAAAGCCAAGTTTGGAAAAGTTGTCTTCTGCAATATTGTTGTGCAACACACAATCCCCCAAATTTTCTCATTTACTTATTACTTTATTATTTATTTCCATTTTAGAGACGGAAAGCCAAGTTTGGAAACGTTGCCTTCTGCCATATTGTTGTGTAACAGACAATCTCCCACTTTTATTATTTATTTGTTTGCTATTTATTTTCATCTCAGAGATGGAAAACCAAGTTTGGAAAAGTTGCCTTACGCAATATTGTTGTGTAACAAACAATTCCACCACCCCCCTGATTTTATTATTTATTTATTACTTTATCATTTATTTCCATTTTAGAGATGGAAAACCAAGTTTGGAGAGGTTGCTTGGGCAATATTGTATAACAAACAATCCCTCAATTTTTTTCTTTCTCTTTCTTTCCTTCCTTCCTTCCCTCCCTCCCTTTCTCTCTTTCCCTTCTTTCCTTCCTTCCTTCCTTCCTTCCTTCCTTCCTTCCTTCCTTCCTTCCTTCTTTCTTTCTTTCTTTCTTTCTTTCTTTCTTTCTTTCTTTCTTTCTTTCTTTCTTTCTTTCTTTCTTTCTTTCTTTCTTTCTTGGCACCAGTGGCTCAGCAGCAAGCCTTTACCTGCCGCCCACGAGTCTACAGGTGGGCTGCGTCTCAGGCGGCTTCAGTTCCAGCTCCAGGCTTCCAGCTGCCACTGCATTGGCATTCTCTCTGGACCCCACCTGAAAGCCCGAGAGCTTCCTGGAGAAAGCTGCTCCTGTGACGAAAGCTAGAATCTCCAGGTGTGGGAGGAGCTGAGTCCTCACCTCCAAACTGATCCCAGCTCCCTGGCTCACTTTCCACGGCCGAGACAGGGCCACAGCCTCGCCCAGAGTCCATGGCCAGGGAAGTAAGCTCCCCTGCAGAGACCCACCAGGGAGACGGCAGAACTTAGACAGTCTCGTCCACCATGTTAATGGCCAAATGTGTGCCTGCCACAGTGCTTAGCACGCTCTCTCAGGGGTTCCTGAACAGAAAGAATAAAAATGTGGATTCAGCAAGGCTCCAATTAAGATGCCGGTGCTGTGGGGCAATTAGTCAAGCGAGACACGCTCTCTGCCCTCCCCATAGTCTCCATCACGGTTCCAGGGCTGACTCCATAGTGGGTGCTCAATAAATATGTGTTGAATGAATGAATGAATGAATGAGACTACCAAGTAAAAAACCCACGCTGCTCATGTAAAACATTGGATGTCCCTCAAGGGCCTTTCTTGGAGGACTTGGTACCGATACCCTCACACCTCTGGATGCAGAGCACCATGGCAATGAACCTACAGCAAGGCAGCTACTAGGTCAGAGTCAAGAAATGAGGGGCTTCCTGAGCCCTGCTTCGTGGCGAGGTCATGGGGGGCCAGGGGGTCACCTGACCCATATACCGAGAGACAGCTAATTGCTTTGCTAACCGGTGTGAAGGGCTTGAGGCTCAGACTTGGTGATTAATCTGCTAATTTCCACCGTTGCACCCCACCGATGGAAGGCTGAAAACAGCAAAGGGAACAGCTTGGGAGAGGAGGCAGAGGGTGGCCAGCGGCCGGAGGAGGCAACCACAGAGATTTCTAAGAGCAATGAGTGGGAAGGGGCAGCAAGGTTAGACAGAGGATGGCCCTTTCCCAAGCCGGAGAGCCCACGTGGTCATCACGATGCGGATGACACCCGGCATTCCTGAGCTATTTGCAATCTTGCTTAACAATAAAAATCAGAGAGGCTGGCCTTGGCAATTTAGTGATATTCTCAGCACCCTGGCAAGACCCTATTTCAAAATAAAAAATAAAAAAAGGCTAGGGGTGTAGCTTAGGGGTAGAATACCCCTGGGTTCAATCCCCAGTACATATATAAAATGGAACCAGTGCACACCTATAATCTGAGCTGCCCAGAAGGCTGAGGTAGGAGGATCTCAAGTTCAAGGCCAGCCTGGGCAACTTAGCAAGACCGTGTGTCTCAAAATGAAAAATGAAAAGGGCTAGGGATGTAGCTCAGTGGTAGAGTGCCCCTGGGTTCAATCCTCAGTATTGCAATGAATAAATAAATAAATAAGTCCCTATCCCAGCATTTGCATTCAATAGCATAGTGCCAAACAGAATAAAAGACAATAAGAAATAGAGGTACAGAGTTGACGAAGAGGCTCTCTTGCAAACCTGGAATGGGAAATTTGAGGGGGAAAAAAGGTTGCAGAACTCTCTGTTGTTAGTGTATCAGAGATCGGGCCTGGTGCAAGAAGTGACCGGCCCAGTGCCCCCTCCAATAGGAAAGAATTCTCAGCTAAATTGTGAGAATGAGGAGAAGAGAAATAACCCGGAGACCTTCCCCAGTCTCCCCCCCGTCCACCGATGGCTGGCGTCCCTGGGGCTCATGGAGGAGGCTTCGGAGGTGATCTGTAACCCACCTCGGTTGGTTACACGCGCTCCCTGTACTGTGCTGGGCATTTGCCTATCTGGCCTTCCATCTGTTCCCTGCCTTCTCTTCTACTCTGTGTGGCGTCAATCCCCTGAAAACTACATTTCCCAAGCGCCTCCATCCTCTGACTTCCTGTTGGGTTCAGTCCTGAGAAGAACTCGTGGGAAACAAGAGCAGGCATGGCGGCATCTGGGCTCCAGTTCCCTCTGGGCGAGCTGCTCCTGTGTTTCTGACCCCAACCCTCCACTCCACCTCGGCATCCCTGGCTCCTAGGGTCTGGTGAGGCAAGCTCCGCCCTTTGCCCCACATCCCTGTGGGTAGCCATAACCTTTTATCCTTTAATTCACATCCGTCTCATTTCAGCTCTCCCAACACCTCTGTAGCCAGGTCCCCTTGTTAAACACCCTCGATTAAACTACTTGGTATGGCTTCTGTTTCCCAGACTTCTATGTTTAAGTTTCCTCTTTAGAACACTGTACAGATTTCAACCAACCGTGTCGATTTCACTCCTGAATCTCTAGTGGCTTCATTCAGATTTTCTAGAAGCGGAGCCTGAGATGGGATTTTTTCCTGCAAGCGAGGTGTTGGGGCAGCACTCGCAGGAGAGTAAGAGCAGAGGAAGCCGGCTGGGCAGGGGGCAGAACTAAGCAAAGTTGCTGTCTCAGCCACAGTTGGATTCAGTATGACCCCTCCTCCTTGCAGTACTAGGGATTGAACTCAGGGGCATTCTACCACCGAGCTATACCCCCAGCCCTATTTTTTTATTCTTTATTTTGAAACAGGGTCTCACTAAGTTGCAGAGTGCCTCACTAGGTAGCTGAGGCTGGCCGCGAACCGGGATCCTCCGGTCTCAGCCTCTCAAATGCTGGGATTACAAGCATGCGCCACCATGCCTGGCTTGACCCCTCCTCCTTGCTGGAAGCAAAGGGACTGGGCTTCTGTAACTCCAACTCAGTCAACCAATGGCTGCAAGCTGCCGGAGGGTGAATGGGCGTCGGATTCGTAATCTCCCTTGGCTTCAAGACCAGTGGACGGGGTAACCGGGGTAACCGTCAGGCGTTGGCAGACAAGACTTGTCCCAGCTGGGGGATGACTGAGCTAGCGTGCAAAGGTGATCTGAGTATGGCAGTCTCCTCTGCACCCAGTCAGAAGGACTCATTTTAGGTGAGTGCCCACCTCCTCCCCAACAGGACCAACTTGGCAGAGGAGAAGAACCCTGTCCGGGTAATGTGCAGACCTCACGCCTCAGCCCTGCAGCCAGGAGGAAGTTAAATGCTTCCATAGTGCGAGGAGAACAGCAGGACACTTGCCATCATCGGCTGCCAATCGTTGAAACTTCCGAGAGTGGGGCAGGGCATTCAGAAGGAAACGTGTCTCTGGAACAATCGTGAGCCCAGCTAAGCTTGGTAGTGGAGGGGGCTTTCTGCTGTGGGGCTCTTTGAAGCTTTGAAACATGTCAAGATAATCTTAGCTGCATCTCTCCATTCCTGGTACAAAGACCTCAGTTCCTCTCCGCCTAGTCTCCTTCTTGGATGGCCATCTTCGTTTCTCCATCAGTCTCTCACCTCCAATCTTCCTCCTAGCCTTGTATAGCTCCGAGGTTGATCATCAACTACTAGGACCCCCAAGCCTCTGCTGAAATCCCCCCACTGATAATCCGAATTTCCTAGTGGGATGTCTCACCGTGTTGGTTCAGCCCTTACCTTGCTGCTGGGTTTCCCACCTCTCGGCAGCCTCATTCTCTACTCCCTACTGTCCTCTTCCCTGGTTCCTGACCAAGCTTATTATGCCTTCTGCACCATCCGCCCAGGTCTTTGAGGCTGGGAGAACACACAGCTCTTTTAACCAGTTTCTGCTTCTGCAAGCTAGGAAACATGACTCAGCTCATGGATTCTTGAAGCCCATTCCGAGGAGCTTCAAGGGAGGTCTAAGTAAAAAGTTGTGTGTGGCATATGTGTGGCACAGAGTTCTGCACACAAGGTTCTCCATTAGTCTTCTCGTACCTTCCTTCACATTTTCTTCCACAAAAAGCACTACTCTCTTCTCCTTGGAGTGAGCTTCAAGAATCCAGACTAGTTACGCTCTCCCAAGATGCCCTGGACTTCCCTAGAAGCGTTTTCTTGCACTCTCCCAATATTCAGGGTCTCTAAGACAAGCTATCAAGCAGCCTGATTTACTGGGTTGCCTAACCGTCCCTGGGTGTGCCGGTACCCAACCTGCAGGTTGCACCAGCCAGCGGTGGGGCAGGATCCCTCCACCCTCCACGCCCAGTTAGGCTGCCTGAGCTGTTATAACCTCTCCTTAGGCTGAACTAACCTCATCTTGCTGTCTTGAGCTGGTACAACGATTACTAACACCCCCCCCTGGGGTTCTATCAACAAAAGGAAAGAATTTGCACCATCCTCTGCAATTTGGGCAACTCTGGAATTTGAGACTCTGCTGGCAGAACACAGATTTCAAGGCCATTTTTATGAATGTCAAGTCCAACCCTCAAGGTACAGTGGGAATGTCTGGCTGACTTGGTTTGCTCTTCACGAGGGGAGAGTGTCTTGGGAGATGTTTGCTCATGGGGCAGAAAAGCTCCAGAAAGCCCAAGGGTTCAACTCTGCTGGTGTGGCCACAGCTCCCAGTCCTGTGTTATCTTCCCCTGCCCTTGAACGACTGATAACATGGTGAGGGGGGCGGGAGGAAGAGAGGACCGTCACCTTTTTAAGTTAGCCTGCTTTGGCTGCAAGAACTGAAGACTATGAAGATCAGAGCAAGTCCATATTCCAAGTCTTCAATGGACCATGTCCTTTGAACATGAAAGCCCTAACTTAGGCTCCCCAAGGCAGAAAATCACTTAAGTGATGGTCACCCTGGGCCCGGATCCAGCTGAGAAGAAAGTCAAGGATTTCAAGGCTCAAATCTTTGTGGGAACAGGACATTGAACTCCACCACGTGTCTCCAAAAATATGCTGGAGACCGGAAGTGGGAGGAGAACCCCAGTGGTTTTGGTTTTTCTCCGGATACCACCCAGGGCTGCCTCTCTCTGTGTCCGTTCTAGGACCGTCTGTGCAATGTCACTCCAGTGTGACGGGCGGCAGCCCTTGGGTCTCCCGGCCACTATTAATTTCAAAATTGGGAGCCAATGTTCATGCATCAGCTCAGCTGCCTCGTGTCTCCTTTCCATTGTCTCTGGATGGAATAAGCCCTGGGGGCCACGCACAGAAGGACCGGGTCCATCTGCCTCCTCGTCTCCTGCAGTGACTGGAGCTACATGCCACCCCAGATCCTGACACCAATCCTTTGGGGATCCTAAGGTAATCAGTGCGGTTCTAGGATGGCAATTCTGTTCTACTGACTGAAGCTACATGCCACCCCTCCAGATCCTGACACCAATCCTTTGGGGATCCTAAGGTAATCACTGGGGTTCTAGTGTCGTAGGTCAGCACGGTATCTCTCGTGGGTTCTTGGCCTCTGTGGTAAAAAAAAAAAAAGAATTTCAACACACACCAGATAGGGACAAAGGCCGAAGTTTTATTTTAAGGAAAGGCATAGGTACACAGGGGAAAAGGGCACAGGTCACCTCAGGAGTGTCCGGGATCGCAGCTGGGAAAGAGAGCTCGAGGTCAAGAGCATGGCAGAGCGTGGCAGAGAGAGAGGCGGAGATCACGTGGTCTCTTGATCTTTTATATCACACCTGGAGAGGGGCTGGCTTTGGGGTCCAGGACGGGGAATAGGGAACCTGCAGCAAAGTGGAAAAAAACTTTAGGTAGGACTATCAGGAGTGGAGACAGGAAGTCTGGGATGTGGGGTCTTTCTTATAATAGGTGTGAGTGACTTTTCTTTTGAGAGGCAAATGAAGCTCTGAAAAATCACCTCAGGAACCTCCAAAATGGAGTCAGTCCATTGTGAATAGGCCTCGCTTTTTTAAGGATGAGCAAGTTCTGTTGAAACAAAGCCATTTTTCTTTTCTTCCCAGTCCGTCTTCTTTCTGCTTAAATTTTAATCCTTCTATTCTACCTCATCACTAGGATGGCGGTTCTGTTCTCCCCACCCAACACTGGGCTGGCCTCCTGCCTTGTGTGGGCCATACCCCTTGCTTTGTTTTCTGGAAGCCACTTGTAGCAGGTTGGCTCTGGCTATGTCTCCACTGCCGTGGATCCTAGGGGATCTCTCCTGCTCTTGCTCCTCCTGGGCCCCCTCTCTGACACTCCCCGTCTACCCTCACTCCGCCACCTGCCGAGACATCTTGCTATTCAGTCTCTCTCCACCCGGACACTCAGTCCTTCTCGGTCCTCTCCAGACTAAGCCCTACATCTGTTTGGGTCTTTTTGGGTCACTCTCGGCCTTGTGATGCATTTCCAGTGCCCGGGATGTCTCAACCGTCTGCCCTTACAAACCCTCGATCCACGGGGACCAGAGACACGGAGGGGCGCTTGGGGAACTGGCCACAGCTGAGCGCATAGCTTAATGCTCTGGATGAAAGTCGAAGGCCTGGAACTTTAGCCTCTTTTCACATGATGCTGATAGAGGGAATAGAGTGGTTATAAGGCTAAGACTCAAGGTCTCGGGGTTCTACCTCTCTTCTTTGGGGCTCGCTCTGGCCAAATCGCTTCCTCCCCCGTGGGACTTACTGCACTTATGGGTGAAATGAGAGTTGAAGGAGGAGACTCCCGCTCTGGAAGGCCTTGTCTACTGCACGCTGCTGTCTGAGCCGGTTCTGCTCTCAAGGAGGCTCAGGCTCCCTGGGAAACTTCTACCACAGGTGGCTGCAGCTGACCATCGCACGCTTGGTCTTTGTCTATTGACACGGTCACCAGCGTCATTGCACTAGCACGGTCCTTTCCCAGCGACGTCTTGCTTCGTGTGCCTTTGATCAGAGTCCCATCAAGTCAGTTCAACAAACACCTATTACAGGGGGGCGTAAAGGAAGGATCACCTTGAAAATAAGACAAGAAATCCCTGATGAAGACCAAATCACCAAACCCGCCATCTCGGAAGCCGCCCCAAGTGCCTGAGCTTCCGGGCGCCTTCCCCAGACCCGCCTTCCCAGGGGTGCATTTCTTCTCCTTAAAGAGGCAGAACACAGCCAGGCATGGTGATGCAGGCCTGTAATCTCAGTACTTGGGAGGCGGACAAGAGGATTGAAAGTGAAGGTTCGAGACTGGTCTCAGCAATTTAGCGAGACTCTCAGCAACCTAATGAGACCTTGTTTGCAAAAAAAAATAAAAAGGGCTAGGGGTGTAGCTTGGAGGTAGAATGCCCCTGGGTTCAATCCCCTGTAACACACACATACGCACACACACACACACACACACACACACACACACTCACCCACACAAACACAAAGAGGGAGAGAGAGATGGTAGATGGATGATATATAGATAGATAGATAGATAGATAGATAGATAGATAGATAGATAGATGATAGATGCTAGATAGGTAGGTAGGTAGGTAGATAGATGATAGACACGTAGATGGATGACAGATAATAATGATGATAATGATAGATAGATGATAAAAAGATAGTTGATATATAGATATATGACAGATGATAGATACATAGAGAGAGAGAGAGAGAGAGAGAGAGAGAGAGAGAGAGAGAGAGAGAAAGAATAGAATGAACCAAATTGACTCTAAGTAACTAGGAAAACAAGGCAGTGCTTGGCTTGCTGACAGAGGTGGCAGGCTCCAAGGCTTGTCTAGTGTGTGAGTGTGTGTCCGTGTGTGCGTGTGTGTGTGTGTGTGTGTGTGTGTGTGTGTGTGAGCATGTTTGTGCACATGCATACCTTCACCAAGGAGAGTAGACTGCTCAGGATGCAGGCTGCCCTCCGAGCTTCCTCTCAGAGGATAGAAACAGGTCACAGGAGCTCTGGCGAATCCTGGAATCCTTGCTGATGTGCCTTGGAGGGGCGAGCATGCATGCGGGACAACTTTTAGAAGTTGTTTTGACTCCTCAAAGCACTTTAAAGTTCCTTAGGACTTGCGGTCTCGGCTGCAGGTGTTTGGTACAGAGCCGTGGTCCTCCCAGCCCTTGTTTATTGCAGGAAGCTGAGCTCAGTCATTTTATTTTTCTGTTTTGTTTTGCTTTTCCAGATAGGTTTTTATTTTAACTGGTTCTCAGTTGCGTGTTCATTTATTTTGTGAAACACGTTTCTGCTTTTCCTCTGTTTTCACCCTCAAGATTGGCTTTTAGCACATTGAAAAGCAAAACATAAAAACTAGAAACAGCCAAGTGTGGGGGTGCACACCTGTAATCCCAGTACTTGGGAGGCTGAAACAGGAGGATTGCATATTCGAGGCCAGCCTCAGCAACTTAGCAAGACTTTTAGGAGCTTAGTGAGACCATGTTTCAAGTTAAAAAAAAAAAAATCAAATAAGGCTGAGGGTATAGCTCAGAGGTAGAATGCCATTGAATTCAATCCCCAGTACCACAAACAAAACAAAACAAAAACAACCCTGGAAACACCCTTACCTCCAACATTAACAATCTCAAGGTTGTATACTTGACCTCCGTCCAGGTCTTTGGTTTGAACTGGATCCGAAAGACTACAGGCTTTGGAGCTGGATGGGCTTGGAGTCAAATTCACCTTCAGGATTTACTCCCAGGTTACATTAAGCAAGTCCTTTAACTGCTCTGCATCTCGGTTTTCTTATCTGCATCTCGGTCGTCCAAGGGTTAAATCAGCTGTTGTCGTACAGCCGCTACTCAACAAATGTGCCCTCCTTTCCCAGCTGTCCTCTTGTCCTGCATCCCTGCGAGCAGCTGTCATCCCCAGAGATGGCTCACACGGCCACTATCTTTATAAAAAGCCTGGGATGGGGAGAGCTTCTTTTAGGGAACCATGGAGGGAGGGGGTGGTGGGAAGATATTAAAATCTGCTAGTGCGACTGTTCTAATAGAGTTCCTTTGCACAGAAGGCACCACTATCCTATACCATGTACATGGGAGATTTGTTTTCTATGTGGTGACATGAGTGTGCTTTGGCTGAGTGACAGTGACCCTTAGGCATGGGTACCCTAGGATCATGTCCCAGCTCTGCCAGTTGCTAATCATACCACGTGGTGCATGTCGTGTGGTTCCCAAACCTCAATTTCCCCATCTGCAAAGTGTGGGGAGTGGATTGTACCTCACAGGGCTGGTTGTTATATTTATTAAAATTAAATCATACTTGTTAGGCACTGTCGGCTCCTACGCCACAAACTGTTCCTAAAATTTTAGCAACTTACAACAGTAGTCTGTGGTTTCTCAGGATGCTACATTCTAGGCTGGGCTCAGCTGGGTAGTTCTTCTCCTCCGTTGGGGCTGAGACAGCTAAGATGGCTTAGCTTCCTCTTTGTCTCCTGCCTCAATTGGGATGGCTGAGAGAGCTGGCTATTCTCTTTCTCTTATCTCTTCTCCAGTTGGCAACTTGAGTTTTCTTGCAGCACAGTAATTTCAGAGTAGCTGGACTTTTTACTTGGCTGGTGGCTCTCAAGAGAGAAAAAACAGAAAATACCCAGGCCCTATAACAGTTAGATCTGGAACTGCCATGGTATCATTTCCACCAAATTGTGTTGGTCAAAATAACTCAAAGCACCAATCCTGGGTCCAAGGGGAGAGGAAACACCCCATTTCTTCAAATGAGGAAGAACAGAGGCATACAGGAATGGATGGTGGTCATATTTGGAGACCAGTTACCATATGTATTAAATATGGTACTTGGAACAGTAGGGGTCATTTAAAAAAAAAATGCTTGGTTGAAATCAGATTGAGATCTCTGGACACATTAGAAAACAAAACTAAAGACTCCATACCCACAACTTCAGGAGATCTTGAAAACCTTCAGACTGATAAACAAGAAGTATTTCCAAACAAGTATTCCCAACAAATGCACCAAAAACGCCATGTGGGTCCTCACCCATGACATCAATGCGCTGGGCTCATGAAGTGGCTTCAGGGTGCTCTGAGCAGCACAGAGGTCCTGCTTGCCATGGGGATGGATGGAAAGAACACAGAGAAACCTGGGGTCAGGTGGTTCTTACAATGCAGTGCAGAACGTAGAACCCACTTTAAAGGGCTCCTATGGCTAGAGATACGTTACAGTGACAAAGAGATTGGGGTGTGGAATTTTCACTACAATAAGGTGTGACTTTATGCATCTGTCATCCTGTCTGGCATGAGACAGTGATGGGTATGGAAGAGGAATTTCTCCAGCAGGTCAAGGACATTTTCACTAATCACACTTCAGAGCAAACAGGGCAGGCAAAGTTTCATAAAGACCAGGTCCGATCTGTTCTCATAAAGGAATCCGTTTTTTTCCCAAACCGCCACTCACAGTTTGCAATATTGTGTAATCTTCTTCTCCAATAACAATGGGATAAAGGCTACAGCAAGAAAAGGAGTGGCCGGTGTATATGCTCAGATACAAGATGTGATGATCAAGAAAAATGGTACTCATTTTGAGCCCGAGGTTTGAGGCAACAGACAGATCTGCTGGACTGTGCTGCCAGGTTTTGCTCCCCTGGCTTTCTCCATGAATTTAATTGCAGGAGGAAATACAGCATCGAGGTGATCTAAAATCCTGCCTTTGTTTGTAGAGATAGGGGATGAGATCGTGTCTGTGTTACACGCTCTGCGTTTGGACGCCGGAGAGGTTGCAATGTGTTTGGGGACATGGCTTATGGTCACAGTGAATTGTGGAGCCGCCGACCTTTCCTCTGCCTTTATTAACAATCGTGCCTCTGAGTTGGCCTTTCTTTCACCCTTTTCCTGAGTGAGCAGGCTGACATGAAGGACGGCTTCTTCACCCACATGACAACAGTTTATACTAGAAGAGTTTTAAAAAATGTTATAAATATACTGAAAAGAACTTCTTGTAGAGAGGAAATTGTCTTTGTTTGCTTTGCTTATTTTTTCGGTCTCCTCCTCCTTGCTGATGTGGCAGCTCCTGCAACATAGGGATTTTTTGTTTTGTTTTGTTTTTATGGTCTTGTCTATTCCCCAATGTATCCCAAGCACAATAGAAATTGGCACGTGGTAGGCGTACTGTTGAGTATATTCATAGCGGTCTCCTATCATGCACCAGGTCCTCCCATGGTCCTTATGGAAGCACCAGCAGGTAAGATTCAGAATTTGCAGTTTGGAGGGAAGGTTAAATAAAATTGATGGGTTCAGATGTGTTAAAAGAAGAATACTTCCAAGGATGCCTTTCATTCCTCAGCATGAGAACCAAGTCTCCATCTTCGAATGTGAACCCGTAGTAGACGCCTCGGAATCTTCGAGGATTTGGGTCTTGGACTTCCCAGCCTCCGGGACTGTGAACAGTGTATTACTGCTCTTGATAATTTACCCGATCTAAGGCATTTTGTTACCGCAGCAGGAATGAGCTAATACACACTGCATACATACACCACATTTTGTTTATCTATTCATCTGTGGATTGCTACTCCACATGGCTCCACTTGCTTGGGTATCACTTCCTTTGTTGCATGTGTATCCCAACAACTAGAATAAGCTAGTTTTCTCTCTCTTTCTCTCTCTCTTCATTTACATTCTACTTGATGTGGAGAGACTTGAATAATTTAGACTGTGATTAATGGTTCTATTTTTATGTTATCTCTTCTGGAATGTTTTCATCTATCTATCTGGCTGGATCTGCAGGTCTCTTCCACTCTTCATTTAAGATTAACATCCACGTGTAGAAAAACCTTCAATTTTTTTTTTTTTTCATCACGCCTCAGTGGAATTACTTGGACTGTCTCTAAAAGGGACATGATCTGATTTCTAAAGCCTAAGCGGTAGCCATTTCTCTAAGTAGCTATTGTACTTGAACAAAATTCTGCTTTCCCTACAATAACTAAGCACCCTGGTGGGCTGTGGTGTGCTGGGAGTAGACACATTGACATCTCAGAAGTTTCTTCCTCTCCTTAGGGAGTATGTGGTCAGTGCGCTGGATTCTCCCTCCACTTCTGTCTGGTCTGATGATAACATCATTCTCTTTACTCCCACCTCCCAGTAAAGAGAAATATTTCTTTGGTCATTGAAGTAAACATGTACCCCTGATTGTTCTGATTGCTAAAACCTTGGTGAATATAATTGTAGATCCACCCTGTGCAATCCATAGCCACTACACATCAGATTAAACCTATCACTAGCTCTTCTTTTCACTTTTTTTTAAATGTGGATTCTAAATTTAGAAATACAAGCTGGATGTGGTGGTCCATGCCTCTCATCCCAGTACATAGGAGGCTGAGACAGGAAGATGGCAGGTTTGAGGCCAGCCTCAGCAACTTAGTGAGACCCTTGGCAATTTAGTGAGACCCTGTTTCCATGTAAAAAATAAGAAAAGGGCTGAGGGTGTATCTCGGCGGTACAATGCCCCTGGGTTCAATGCCCAGTACCAAAAATGAAAGAAAGAAGGAAAGGAGGCAAGGAAGGAAGGGAAGGAGGGAGGGAGGGAGGAAGGAAGTTTCCATTTGTGGCACCCATTATGTTTCTGCTGGGCAGTTCTGCCCCAATTACTTTCTGTTCATCTCTGTCCTTAAATATGTAAGAGTGGGATCATGGACCTTCTATCTCATAACCCACATTCTTCCCTGAAGAATATGTTAGCATCCTTCCATGTCTTTAGGCATATTTCTTCCAAATTATTTGTAATAACTTCAGCATTTCACTGTAAAAATGGGCCGTGATTTCCTCAACCAACATCCCATTATTAAAGAAATAGACTCTTTCCATTTTTTTACGACACAAAGAACATTGTAACAAATATCCTTAAGCCCACATCCTTACCGCTGTGACTGTTTCATTAGACTCCACTTCCAAACGTGGAATTGCTAAATCAAAAATGCACACATTTTTTAGGGTTCTCTGCTTGATTGTTTTATAAATGGAAAACCAGCAAGTCACTCTAAAAAGTGTGGTGCTAACTTAAACGCTGTCAGCAGGACACGCCTGGGTAGGTTTTTTTATGGCTTTCCTCTATTGATGTAATTTTAAATTTCCTCATGTTTGTTGTACCTCCTTTTATTATCAAGGCAAAATGGAAGTTTTTCCTATTTTTATTAACACTTCATAATTCATCTTTGGTAAACCAACTGTTCATGTCCAAACCCATTTGTCTTTTGGATAATTCATCTTTTGTTACTGATTTTTAAGGACTTTTATAGGTCAATTATATTAATCTTGGCCACACATGTTTCATATATTACTCCCTAATTTATTTGCCTTTTAATCTTTCCTGCGACTTTTTGATGTTCGGGAGGTTTTTAATTCTTACATGATTTTCCCTTATGATAACTGCCCTTGAGCTTCTGTTCAATTCCTTTTTTATTTTATGTTCTTATTTAAGCATGATGCTTTCTAGAATGTTCTTGCTGAAACTTTTTATGTTTAGTTGCTTATACCAAATGAAATCTATTTTTGTGTAGAAATTGGAGGGATTATTATTATTATTATTATTATTATTATTATTATTATTATTTTGCTGAACATATATAGCTGGACACCCCAACTCCATTAATTAACCATATATCCTTTCCTCATTGGTTTAATAGCTAATGTAGACAGATCAAGTCCATACTAGGCTAAGTCCATGGAAAGTCGCAGAAGTGAGAAGACAGAGGCATGTGCCTGGGTCTAGGGTACCGCTGGAGAGGAATGGGGTTGATCTGATCAGAAGGTCAGCAAGAAGGACACAGACTGTCAGCCTTCTGCACTGTTTCTGGAGGTGAGTGATCTTACTTGGACCTATGGCTCTTAACCTGTGCAGAATCATGGCCCTTAAAAAAAAAAAACTGAGTAAAATCAAGGTGTCTTATTCCAGAAAAACGTGTAAACAATCCAACTTTGTACATGATGTACAAAGGGGATTTCTCCTCTTTTAGGGTTCTTGTCCAGTGGATTTCGACAAATGAAGTCCAAGGACTAGCAAAGGGTATAGAAATATGAAAGTTTATTTTAAGTTCCGGAAAGATAGAGGACAAAGCAGCTCCTTCCTCCCCCCATGGGGGGGGGGGGAATCCTGGAAAGAGAATGACTTCAAAGCCCTTGGGGAGTGGGCTTTTAAACCTTCCTGAAGTTTTCTGTCTGTTCTTTTATGATTGGTCAGAATTGGGTTTGGGGGGAACCAATGACTTTTGCACAATTTCGATCCTTAATTTGGATGACTATCTGTGGGCTGGTCAGGGCCCTGAGTCCCTGACACCAACGGCCTCTCACCTTCCTGCTCACCTCCCCCAACCTCACCGACGGGGAGATGCCGACGGCCCCTTTAATTCTTTCTGTTCCCAAGTCCCCTGCCTTACCTTAACTGCAGGAGGTTTACGGACCCCTCCCCAGGACTGCCCAGCGGTGTTTCTGAGCTATACACAGAACATGAAGATCTCCAACTCTGAAAGGCTGTGGGAACAGAGACCAAACACCTAGCGCCACGTCATGCTCCAGGTAAAGGCAGGTGCAGAGGGGTCACCTCCCTCTTTCTGGGGTCACGTGAGGTATTCACCAGTCCTCAGACCCAGACTACACTCCTGCACCGCGGGCCTGCTCCCTGATTGACACCTTCTCGAAAACGCCATTTCCCGTTGCCGTAGATAGGGCTGGCCGCCATCCCAGCCTCCAGTCTCCATTCTGAACTTCCGACTGGCGCCCAAAGCTTTGCTCTGTTCCCACCCTCTCGTTCCAAGAAGCTCTAGCAAGGTTCCCCTCAGCTGACTCGGACCAACCAGGACTACGTCATTTGATCCCAGTCCTCAGTCCAGGAGCGGACGCATGCTGTGAGTCATCCTCCCGATGGAAATTGAGGCCTCTGGCTGGGAATGCTGGACGTCTCCCTCCTGCTGCCCAGGGAAGGAGAACCAAGATGCCACCTGTGCCGTCAGCCACCCAAGGACACAGGCAGCACGCAGAGGGCCCTGGGAAGAGAGGGACTTCCTAAGGGAAGTCTCGGAGCTGCTAGGTCCTCCGCTCCAACAGTCGCTCTGACTCAGTGCTGCCGCTGCGACCCCAGCCGGTAGCTTACCCTTGCTGCCGAGCTACTTTGAGTTGTGTTTTCCACCCCGGGTAATGTAAGGTTCCCAGCG
Organism: Graphiurus murinus; assembly: GCA_004027655.1. Taxonomy (NCBI): domain Eukaryota; kingdom Metazoa; phylum Chordata; class Mammalia; order Rodentia; family Gliridae; genus Graphiurus; species Graphiurus murinus. The sequence goes on from PVLC010003690.1 coordinate 23,096, forward strand.
GGTGCACCCGGCCTGGGGTGCTTAGTCTCTCTCTTCCAACCGACTTCCTTCGTCAGATGGGCGGGGGAGCCCCTCTGTGGACGCCGGGCTGTGTTCCTTAAGCTCTCTTTCTCCCCCTTCATGTAGTGTGGTTGCTTCTTGCTAAACTGGACTCGACTTGTAGGTCAGGAATCGTGGCCTGAGGCCTTTTGTGTCTATATGACACCTAACTATTAGCTGGCATTCAGTGATTTGTTTTGTTTTTTGGAGGGGAAAGGTTCTAGGAATTGAACCCAGGGCATTCTACCGCTGAGTTACACCTCCCTACACACACACACACACACACACACACACACACACACACACATATATATTTGAAACAGGGTCTCACTAAGTTGCTGATAGCCTTGCTAAGTTGCTGAGGCTAGTCTCAAACTTTCAATTCTCCTGTCTCAGCCTCCCAAGTACTGGGATTGCAGCTGTGCACTACCATGCCCAGCTTCAGTGACATTTTTAAAATCCACACCAGGATGACTTTGCTCTCTGATGTCGTCTGTCGCGGAGGTAAAATTTTTAAAGGAGAAGAGAATACCCCCGTGGCTTTCCCTGATGCCCAGGAAAGCTGCATACCTTGGGCTGTGGTTCTCAGCTTTGGCTGTGCGTGCTTTTTTAATCGCTTGATTTTTTGTTTTTCATAACTAAGATGAGACAACCATGATTCACTAGCTCTTGAAGTACACAAACAAAGGAGACGAGCCCGTATCCTAAGACAAGGGATCCCAAAAGACCAGAAATAATTTTCAGAGAAGAAAACTTTAAGGAAATCTAATTTCTCCCCTAAGAGAAAAATTGTGTGTCTACTTCTTCTACTAAACGAGAATTCCCAGCTTATACAAAGGAGCAATAAGAGAAAAAAAGAAAGAGTTCATAAAAGTTAATAAGCGTAATAATGGAAATTAGAAATAGGACCACTGTAATAAACTTTCAATGCAAAGGTTGTGATTGGAAATTTCTGAGAAGGTGAGAGAGAGGAGAGAGAGAGAGAAGAGAGAGAGAGAGAGAGAGAGAGAGAGAGAGAGAGAGAGAGAGAGAGAGGAGAGAGAGGAGATAGAGAGAGAAGGAGGCAGAGGGAGACAAGAGGGGGGATGGGGTGAGACAGCCATCCCACTTCTGCAGGACTGGAAGAAGTAAGAAAAGTCAAAGGGAAGTCTAAGCCAGCAGGGCCCACAAGCGCCAAGGCAGAATCTAGAAAGAGGAAACAGAAAATACTTCTAAAACAAGAGATATTTTCCAGAGCCAAGGAAAGATGCGAGTCTTGAGGTCTGAAGGGCCCGGAGAGGGCTGTGAAGGAGCCCAGGCCAGCTGACCAGGGGGCAGGCGGGCTCCTGAGACTGAGGCCCAGAGCGAGCCACCAGCGATGGCCGCGTGTGCGAGGGAGCTGAGTTAGATCGCCCGGCCCAGCTGAGCGGCCCGGCAGTGGCTACTCTCTCTCATGTTCATGAGATCTTTCTGTTTCCTGTCTTCTCTCTAGCTTGTGTATATGGCCCTCGATTTTCTGGGTGATGTTCTGATCTCGCTTAGCGTGATGTTCTGCAGTTTCATCCATTTCCCAGGCAAATGACGTAACGTTCATCCTTTTGTTCTTCTTTGTGGCTGACGAGAACGCCGCTGTGTGCTGTATGCCACCATTTCTTCGTCCATTCAGCTGTTGATGGACACCTGGACCCC